>JBBPKG010000775.1:0-11085 GCA_038089115.1 Fistulinella cinereoalba | reverse complement strand
TGAAAAGAGTGGTGGCACCCATTGGGAACGTTCCCAGATACAGACTCTGCGGATGTCGCAACATGCGGCCCCAGATGCCGGGGAACATGATGTACCTGGCTGCACTGAGCACAGTGAACAGCGTAAACAACGCGAGGTTGAGGAAAAAGAAGGCAAGAGAGAGTAGCTTCATCGCATGCGAGTCGTTACCGTATGGAAAATTGTGAAAGAGAGTGGAGATTGACCCGGTCCCTACAAAGTTGGATTTCGTGAGTTTCGACGCATCTGCAGGGATGAACTATTAGCTCTGTGCCAACTAGCTTTAGGAATACAACTTTGGCCGATTGCCCTACCTTTCATGACCATCGGGGAGGGAAGATCACTCACCCATTGTGACTGCAAACCAGGCAGGTGTGAAATGTCTGCTTGAAAGTAAGACGAAGTTGGACCGATCAAACGTCACGCTTACCTTGCTACATCCCGAAAAGTTCTTTTACACTGCGGGTCACCACCGAGTCCGCTTGCAGATAAACTTGAAATGGGGTGGATAGTGGAGGGGGTTTGAGCCGAATACATTGGCGGGACAAGACGTGCAAAACGTCATTCAGTGACATTGTAACAATGGTGTGCACCGTGTGATCCAGTGAAACAGAAATATAACCTGGACAGGCTGTCAGCGATATCGATCGGGTCATGTCCGGTCAACCCGGCAAGACCGTCGCTATCCGTCAGCGCACCTCGGGGGCACGTCACCCCGTTTCTACTCTTTGTTGCAATATTACGCACGTACCTGTTTCATTTCGAACCTATTTAACTCGTCGTGTACGCTCGATACCTCGGCCGCTTCCGTTCTTTCCGAACCGCGCTGAGGTATGACATCCCACCTTACTCGTTCATAGTTTATGCTCACCGCTGTATTGTAGACCCGTTCGTCTACGCTTTAGATATTTAATATGGCCGTTTCCGTTTTTTCTGAACCGCGCTGAGACCCGTCTGTCTACGCTTTAGTTCGCCTCTAATATGGACGATGCATTGGCCTGGAAAATCAGTGCCAAATGTAGCGGTATGTTATTAAGCGACACCGTAATCTCTGATTCTCACAAACGCGTTTGTTGTTTGTTTTTCCAGTTGACGGGACTTTAGCCTCGATCGATGTGTACTAGTAGCAAACTGCATGAGCTCTAAAAGTGCCCTAGGTCATCGAAATGCCCAAAGCTGTAGAAAAATGGAAACCTCTCGAAAATTCTCGCAATGAGCCGAGGTTCGGTCCCTGAATAAAATTTGTCCGCACCTCTCTTTTCTCTGTAGTACCGTAACTCTTTGATACCAACTGTGCAATGACACAATAGCTAACAACGCTCTTTCAGGATCCAGAGAAGCCGTGTGCTCTAGGAAGATTCAGTCTCTTTAGGTCTGTGGCCTCGTGTTTGGCCCTCCAGAGTCTACCTTCCGATTGGAGCGTTTCATCTTACTTACAATAAGGATATTAGCTCGGGCTTGGCACAACGGCCAAGAGTGCTGGGCTCTTGAAAAGCCTGTGGCCCTTGAAAGGCCCAGCTAGAGAAAAGCTCTAGGCTTTCGAAATGCCTGTAGCTTGGGGTTCGACCCCTCGGACAACTTTTTAAAGGCCAAAGGTTCCTAAAGCATGTTTTTTCTTCATCTTGATTTATAGCGGAGCACCAGGGAAAAGCTAAGTTAGGTGTATCGGTATTTGACTAAACGAGTAACATTTCCGTTTGTTGCGCTCTTGCGAGCTCGTTCGTATGATCCACCAAAGCCTCCGGCTGAACGGAGTTACATCAATGAGATGCGAAGATTGGAGGCTCTCGACCGAAATTTGACTCGAATATGATGTAATGACATTATGAGTGTAGTACTAAAGCTATTCTGATACATACAAGCTAAACAAGTGGTTGGGATTACTTCCAGTCAAATCATATCACGTTTCCAAACGAAGGGTCCGAAAGGGTCGTTGCAAGCTACGCGAATATCAGAGTCCATCCAGCGGACTCCTAAGCCAATGATGGTTCCGAACCTCCTCGATATCGGCTCGGAGAGAAGGTTCGGGCTCCAGACATCGGCTCATGAGATGTAAACACGAGTCGGTCAGCCCCCTCCCGGGAAGCTCAGAAAGTATGATGCGCCCCTCAATGGCATCCCGTTCCGTAGGGAAGGGAGACATGCCAGTGAGGAGATAAGACATTAAGACGCCCAGGGTCCAGATTTCGACAGGTGGGGCTTGATATGGCTGCTTTCGCAGAATTTCAGAAGCGGCATACGCTGTCGTGCCGAAAAAGAGATTATAGAACGGTCGCGGTTGGGCCGGGTCGACCATGGTCGCGCTCCCGAAATCTATGAGCTTCACCTGCCATCCAGGGTTCAGTTGCAAACACTATGACAGATGATGGCGCCCACTTTGAAATTCCTGTCAATGACCAAGTTCTCGTCCTTGATGTCACGATGGGATATTCCGTGGCTATTAAGATAGTATACCGCATCGACGACCTGCGCCATGATATACCGAGCCTGTTTCTCCGAGAGGCGCTTGTATTTCGTCTGTTCGATGCACTCAAATAGATCATGGGAAGGACGGCGGCGAGAATAACAAGGTTTCGCCATGTCTAGGGAAATATCCGAATCTTCCTTTAAAATGGACACATTGCAGAGGATATCGTCATTTGAGGGAGAGTCTGGAAGGCGGAGATTAATAGGAGATAGTTGGGCGCAGACTTGAGGTGGGGTATCCGGTTCCGATTCGATGACAGAGAATTCGGATGCTGCAGGAGACAAGAGCGGGGTGGAGGAAGGGAGAGATGGTATCTCCAGCGAAAGGTAGTGAGGAGAATTTTCTCTCTTGTGCCACGGGGATCCATGTAGTTCTTGAACCTGCAGGGTTCGTTAGGATCCGCAAACAAGGACAGAAACGAAGGGACTGACGACATAAAAGAACAAGGGATCCTCGAAGACGTCGAGACATTTGACGATGTTCTCGTGGTTCATGATCTTCAAAAGCATGATCTCCATTGGAATCTTGCCCAGGGTGTCGTGGTTGACCCACGCCTGCTCTGGGACCTTTTCCTTGATCACAAACTTGACGGCGACCTCTGTCTGAAGACGGCGATGCAGGGCGGTCATGACGAAGCCGTAACCGCCAGAACCGAGCTCGTCTCCAAGTAGATATATTTGAGCAAAGGCGGGGAGGAGGAGGTGTCCGGGCGGGAAGCGGGGGGAGTAGTTTGGTGCGCACCGATCGTCAGAGCACATGGGAGGCGAACGCATGTCGGCATGTGATGTGGACTCGCACGGGGATGAGGGGGAGGAGGCGCTCTTTGAGCGCAGGGGGTGGTTCGCAGGAGGGTGGCTCGGGCGGGCGTCTGGCTCGGGACTAGTGGGGCTCATGCGGGCGAGGAAGGCGAGGGTGTCGGAGAGGAAGAGGAGGGGCGAGCTGGGTGATGGCATCCGGGAGTTGGAATGCAAACGCAATCAGGAATGCGGGCGAGCTAGCGGGCGATCAGATGAGGGGATCGCCGGATCGCACGCGCTGTGGGCGACTTGGCCCGACATTGTCTTTTCAGGACAGACATGACAGTCGTACCAGACAAGACACCTGCTCCTTTCGTGGCCCACTCCGCAATTGCTTCCGGCCCCTTGACGTATCACATTACAACACCACACCACTAGTAGATGTCCTCGTAGTCCTCCCCAATCTCCAGAAACCGCCGGATATCTTGCACATCAGCCCCGCTCTGCCGCATAAAGTGCGCGAGCAGGATCGAGTAGTTGTCTGCCAGTACATCAACACCACGCACGCGTCCCCGAGCGTAGAACTCACCAGTCCATCGGATGGCCGCTTCGTGTGCCAGCGTGATGGCCCTCTTCTTCTCTTCCACCTTGGCCGGATCACACGCGCCATACGCTTCCAGCTCCTTCTCTAGCGCAGCAATTTTCTGCTTTCCCTCCGTCACCTTGCCCAGTGCGCTCGCCCGCGCCGCCTAACAGAGTCAGGCAATCCATCGCTATGGCGAACGGGCCCGAAACACGCACGCTCTCGGGCCGCAGCGCCTTTTCGCGCTCCAACGCACCACCCAACTCCGCGACTTGGCTTTCATGGCTCTTCTTCGTTTCCTTGGCCTTCTCCAGTCTGTTCCGCAGCTGCCTCACGATCAGATAGAGGATAAAAAGTGGTATACCTTCCGTACTATACTTCCTCGCTGCGAAGGGAAGCTCCAAAAGACTGTTGTACCTGAGAATCAGCGCATACATCCACCTTTCCGACGACTGACAGTTAGAGGACCCGATTTTGTCGCCCTGCACGAGGCCATCGTCAACGAGAGACTGTAAAACCTCCTTGACCGACTGCGAGACTGCTCGAAGTGAAACTCCAAGGGCATCCAACTGGACTCTAGGGTGACGTACCAATGCCTTTGAGCTTTGGCCCCAGCTTCTCCAGTTCCTTGAGCTGTCAACACGGTGAACAACTCGTGACGCGGGAGAAATCATGAGCACCCGCTTGGAAAAAGTCTTTCTGTTTCAAGGGATGAGATAACATTGGCAGTCTTACTCGTCACATACTGATTCGTGGAATATCTCTAGGAGCTTGACACGCTTCTCTTCGGCGGATAAGCCTCGTGGCGCCTGTAAAGATGAGCAGCGTCCGTTTTGCCAAGTCTCAGTGCGCGTACCATCGTTGTCAGAATTCTGGTAAAGGAGCGAGCATTTGCGTTACGCGGGCCAATTTAAGGTCACATGACGTACCATCGCGATCGGCACACCGCAATGTATCTCAGCATATCAAGTTCGTGGGGAACAGAGTAAACTCATAATATTCTGTATGTATTGGAAAAAAGGCGGTAACCATAACTTTTGGCAACGATCGAACCAAGAAAAATCGTGAGCGTACTGCAGATCTTCTGGGGAAAAAGAGTGCTTTAGGCTGGAGCGGAAGATTATACAAAAAAAGCGCGCAGAGAGCGAAGCGAGACCATGCAATCAAAGTCCGGATCAAGGATTGGATGAGAGTCAGAGTGGATTGAAAGACAAAGCATAGTCCCAGAAGGTGTCGTGGCAGTCGAGGCGTACCAGATAATGCGTAACGGTGGGAGAAATCAAGTAAATGGGTCGATCGTGGTTAGCTCGTACCATAAAAGAGGAAGCGGTTCGGTCGGGAATATACATACAACCCCTTGCGCGCGAACATAGGAATTAACGATGCAATGATGCCAAGAACATCGACACAGAAGGTCATCGGATCAGGTCCACCGGTGGCTGTGTCTGCGAAGGATACCGATATGCGACGAATTCTCTGTCCTGTTCGACCCGCTCTTCGATCGCTTTCCGCGAAGCGACAGACAACCGAGGACCAGGGCGGGGAGTGGGGCTGGGATATGTGGCAGTGAGGTGATCGTCATTTGGGTCCATGACCGGCGATGTCAAACGGGGGAACTCGTGTGAACCAAACCCATTTGTCTCCAAAGGCGTCGTCGCCTTCTTACCCAGCAACGAGGCAAGGCCAAACTTGCTCTTCCGCTTGGTCGGAGTGGGAGGGATGGCAGGATTCTCCTCAATGTCTCCAAGCCGACCAAGGGAGAAACGAGACACTCCAAATTCGCTGTACATCCCGTTGGACACCCTGTTACCACCGAGCGGCATGGTCTGGATGCCTAGATTAGGCCGTGTCCCCGTTCCGCTAAACGATTGTCGCCTTGGTTCGTTCTGGAATGGCGCATATGGTGGCGCAAGATCATACATGTCCTGACGAAGGTCGTACGTTGTATAGAGCGTCTGCGGCCTCAGATCGCCACCCGCACCAACTCGGAGCTTCGCCTCCCCAGGGAGTGGGGGCAGCGACTTTTCCCTTGAAAGTGCCATCTGAGGGCGCGAGGCTGTTGATGACTTTGGGAGCGTCATGCTGTTGGATGTATACATCGACTGCTGCAGCTTCTGGCGCATGTCCGGTTCCGATGTCACAGGGTGGATTGACACCCTGGGTCTCCCGTTTTCGTCTGGGTACATATCTAGCACGTCCTTTTCGTCGGTCTGCCCGCTGTTCTTTCTGTCATTGCCATCACCGTTACCGCCTGAGGGGCGCGAAGAGGTTGGTGATGGGAGAAGACTGGTTGGAGCCGTGGAAGGTGACATACCAGCGGACGAGAATGGGCCATTCCGTGGGGACGTCGATGATAACAATGAAGGCGTCGAGGCATGTCGACTGCCTGTTGCACACAGGTGCTCCCCAGGCCCACGCTCCACAAGATATGACAAAGGTGGTGGCGGTGCCAAAGGAGAATCATCATCGTTGCGATCCATTGACCGCATGGAGTCGCGAGGACCTGCTGGGAGTTCATCCTTGGAAGACGATCCCCCCTTGACGAGTTTCCATATCTTAGCGAGGCCATTACGCTTCTTCTTGGGGTTTTCGGCAGTTGTCGTTGCCAACGCTTCTTCCTCGTTGGTGGTTGGCTGCCACAGTTGACTGTGCCTTTGCGTGGACAACGTACTTTTCTGGCCGCCGGGAGACCGCAAATGAGGAGAGGCCATCTCGCGCTGCAATGCCACGCTGAGAGCAAGCACCATGAGATACATCCATCAGGATTAAAAGAACCGAAGACACATACTGCATGTCAACCATACTTCCCGACATGCCTGAGGGGGCCAGGCTGTCCTGACTCCGCCATGCAGAACTCAAATTCTTGAACCCAAAGAATCGTGACCGCCTTGGCGATGCAGAGCCCGGACTATGGGCATCCGAAAATGAGGCTTGGGAGTAGACCTGCCCTAGACTGGGTTGAGCGTCAATGGGGACCGTCAACGAGCTCGCAGGTCGCATGCTGATAGCAGAGTATCTCGAACTCTGCGTCTGGCCAATGCCGTTTTCCGTTTGCGGAGCTAGGCTATACGAAGAGTAGAGCGAAGTGACATCGACAATCGAACCTCGCGAAGACTTGCGCGGCCTACTGCGGTCGCGCTTCTCCTGTCTTCGTCGGCGCTCTTTTTCCTCCTTTGCTTCACGCCAGACATCGACATGTTCAACAATGAGCCCATTATCGAGAAGGGTAATATCACGAGACGAGCTGCGGATGTGATGTGCCCCGACTCCAGTCGGTGTGGATGCGGCACGAGGAGGCTTAAGTTTGAATGCATTATCTTCGATCGCACCCACTTCGTATGCTGAGCGCCGAAGTTGAGAGTACGTGTCCCGAACGCTATTTTCAAGCTGCAAAGACTCTTGCATAGCGCGTGCATGGGCCAACGCCTCGGCTTCCAGAAGTGATCTCTGAGCCTTGACATATGCGTCAACGGTCTGCTGTCTGGACGTTGGCTCTTTGGGCGTCTAAAGAGATGGTGTATCAGCTTCCTTCAAATACCAGCAAAGGGCGCACCATCGTGGTCCACAGTTTCAAATTTTGCTCGGTCAAGCGCCCGCCTCTGGTACGAGGTCTAGAAGAGCATTCAGAAGGAAGGATACCAGTGGCTTCCTCTTCCTCCTCCCTTCTCAACAGCTCCTCGAAGAGGACGTCGCTCTCCCTATCCCATATACCGGGACCAACGACAATGACATCGGCCATGTCCTGGTCTCTCATAGCACACTCGACACATATCTCTTCTTGTGGCTGTGTGGGGTTGGGGGAGAGGATTGGATTAATCGGGTCAGGCGTTGCTGCGGCAGGGGTGATATAAGTAGGGTGTTGGGGATAGACCCGGGGATTCGGTGAGATGGGTATCGCCAGGGTGGGGCTGTAGGGCCTCGAGGTTGATAAACCATTCACGGAAGACATCCTGGAGGGTGCAGCACCATCGGGTAGCGGGTACGAGGCCTGGCGCATGACGGCAGGAAACAGCGAAGGGGGTATTTCACGAGCGCCGGCCGGCGGTGATGGGGGAGCTTGTGCGAGCGGATCTCCAAACGATTTGAAGGAGTCATTGAACAGCTTGGAGTCGGTGAAATTAGAGCCGTTCAGCAGCGGGGTTGGAGGCCCGTTGGTTTGGTTATGATTGTTGTCATCAAAGTTGCATCGCTCGAAAGTGCGACGGATGTTTCCTGGGAGGGCATAAGAGGCCGTGGTGGCGGGAAGGGGACCGTCGGTATCAGAGGGATGTGACATGTCGTGCTTTTCGTCGTTGAGCGTGCGTCTGTCGTCCACGGAGTCCGCCGTGCGTGAGGGAGCCGCTGCCAGCGGCAGCCTTTGAGAATCACCGGGGACGAAGGAGGGATCATGCCGAGCATGTGCATTGCCCGGGGTGAGAATCATAGAGGTTTGTTTGTTCGTGGGCTTTGCGGGGAGGGAGAGGGAGGGATACCTGTTATCCTTGAAATCGAGATCTGAAATGGCAAGGGCGTGGTGCAGGAAGTTGAGATGGAGGTTTGGGGAGAGGTTCGGATGGACGGTCGAATCTTGTCGTGCGGGTTGGATTGTTGAGACCGCGGCCATCGCCAAAATCAATCAACCGGAGATAACCTGGGCCTTGGGAAGACCCTCGAGGGAAAGAGACACGAGAGTGGTGACAAGGCTAATCAATGGACACGTTCGAGTAGTTGCGTCGCGGCACACGATGGACCCGGGACGGGTTGACAGCCCTGCGACAATGGGTGCAAGGAGCCAAGGTGGGGTACAACCAAAACCTGTAACACTCTCCTGGCCTTGGCGATGCTAGTCCAACTGTGCTCATTTCCAGTAGCATTTTCCCATGCCAGTAGCACAGCTCCATCCGAAACCACAATCAACAGAACAACATATTCAGGTTTATCCTCGCCCACCTTGTGCGCGTGAAACGTCATCATGCTCGTCTCACGTCCCACTGTCCATATCTCTGTCAGACCCTTGGGCGGCCTACTCACGCCCATTTGGCAGATGATGCGATGGCCCTTTTCTCCGGCTTCTAGTCTAGTCGGATCTCAGCGTCCATCACCGGGAGCAATGCGTATTTATGGACGATCGAGACCTCGCCGATTGTCTCACCTTTCAGAGGCACCAGAAGAACCCCCGTCACAGCCAGCCCCTTATCGTGCGAACCACTTTAAAACAACTGTGCCTAGCCAGTTCCCGAAGTAGATGGTGTGTCAGGCGAAAATCTACCATCGTCGCTGCCTTTGTGCACGTCAGGTGGTGTAAATGTATACCCATGGTGACCGCTGAAACATGTACATGGCTAACCCACGTTTGTAAATCCCACAATTAAAGAACAAGGTCCATCGAATCCCGGCCAGTAAGTTCGGTCCGTTTATTTAATGATCAGTAACTGTCAAAGCGACCCCGGTACTCTCACTCTACTAACAATCGTCAGAACCTCGCGGCCGAAGGATGGGTCCGGAGCAAAATATACACAGACGAGCCCACCAGCGTCGAACTGCTACCACGAAGTAGTAGGGAAATAGGGAAGGATTGATCATTGATAACACTCTATCGCCCCAGCTTCCTAACAGATCTATCAAGTCGGCGGAGTGCAAATGCTCATTAATGTCGGAGGCCCGTACCAATGGCATATCTTACGCCTCAGGGTGATTACCCTGAAATGTTGACATGTTCAATAGATTGATGAAGCAGTAAGTAGAAGCAACCAAACAAAGCAGTATGCGAAACGCAGCTTGCCGCGACTCGGAATGTGAAGCACAGGTGATACTGCCACCAATGTACCTCGTCTCTTCGCAATGGGTACCCCAGCTGGATGCCGCGGCGGCACGCCTTCAAATCGAACGGCCGGGCTTGTTAGGGATATTATCGTCTGACGTCAGATCAGAGCTCTGTCAAACATTGTACACATCGGAATGAATTCAGCACGCCACATTATCGGTGCGAAGTATGATATGTGATGACCGATTTGAGGCACTTCGATAATATGTATGAAGCTACTGTACCTGTACTTGCTGAAACGTTGAACTCCGAGGTGTGATGGCTCGTCACCTGAAGTCCTCGCAGCTAGTCACCGGGCTGGCGTCCAGGTTGGACAAACTGCGAATGCAGACCTGGGACATGTCGGTAGCCTCCTTGAGGCAAAGGTGTTCGAGTAGTTGCTCGGATGCGTTGAGCAACGTTGGACGATGAGCAAACTTCAAGGTTTAGAGATCCCCGCCTCAGGTGTCCAGAGCTACCAAATCGAACAGGATAGGACTGGAATGTTGCATTCCTTATGAATAGACTCATCAATAGAGCAGTCTAAGGCTCCGCAGCGTACGGCAGCGCGGGACAGTATGCCACAAGGATGCCAGATATGTATAATCGACTGAACAGGTTGCCAGTGCCAGCGCACCTCGGTTGAGGATAATACAGGTAGTTCATCATCTCCACGTTGGTTCCGGTTGGATGCGTCTAAGCGGTGCTGACTAAGTTCCGCCTTACCAGTCGAGAGGTAACTTGGAATTTCAACTGAGCCTAGTTCCACCTTCTCCACCTTCTGACGATCGCACCTGCGCCGCACAACAGAAACGTGAAGGCTGAAGCAAGACACTCCGAAAAACCCCACGATGCAACTGGCGAACCGACGAGCACACCATGCCACGCCACAGAAACATACATACTTGCGGTACTGTCCGGTAATCTAAGAAAACGAAGCCGCGATGACGTTTTGGCATGGTGCTGCAAGACTAAAAAGGCCTTCACAATACGTAGGATATTGCAAGTACGACGGAGACCATACCACGGTGGGGCACACACGATGGGCCTAGGCTACGATTGGTCCTTGCACTGTTATATTCCTTCGAAGTAGGATATTGTTTAGTTGACGATTCCTCCGATATGTGCTCCCACACACTGAAAGTAGTGCCTCCGACCCGTTGTCCGGTGAGTATATTCATCTTATATTGTTACAATCATACCTGAATTCCAAGTCATGCATTCAGATCTGCGTTAACAAATCACACTCAACATAATTGCTCAGATCACATGGACGATACAGCCATCGCGTGCTAGCGCTCAATGTTCTACCTCCTTCTATCGTTGCGTTGTCCAGCCCAGACATTCCCTACCACCAACCGGAACACACAGTAACCCGGCCGATGCCTCATTTAAAGCGCAACAAGTATTGGAAAGAGAATATGACACGCAGACGCGTTCAGTCGACGCCCAGAGTGGACAGAACGACCATCACAAGGAATGTTCATACGATTAAGTC
>JBBPKG010000770.1:0-13041 GCA_038089115.1 Fistulinella cinereoalba | reverse complement strand
GAGAAATAACGTAAGCGTGGAGAGAAATAATGAGGCGCGGCGAGAAGAAAAGGCGCGGCAGGCCAAAAGAAAAGCGCGGGGCCGCAAAAGGGGCGGGGGGAATAAATGTGCATCCGTGGCGTCATACCGCTCAGCGCTCTGAGCCAGCGCTTAGTCTTAGCGACGCACTGCGATTTCTACTTCAGGAGCTAAGTGCGGCGGGTGAGGACTGAGTACTGAGAGGTAAGCATTCAACGTCAATGATCTAGCTCCACAAAAACCATGTTTCATTTTACTCACTGCTGTAGACTTTCAGCCTGAGTCAACCATGGAGATAGGATCAGTCCAGTACTCGCCGATGATTTCAATGAAAATAATCCCGGTGCAGCAGCGAGGTTAACGGGCTCAGGTCACATTGTTTCCTTTCTTAGAGCTAAATCACGGTGGAGCAATTACTAACCGTCGACCTCAACGATGGCCATCAGACTCAAATAAAGCCACCCTCAAGGGGAAGCTACTTGTTTTCTGTTCTTGTTACTCAGGTTATAGCCAAATGGACGGCCCTGCTTGATGCGTACATCACGGAAACGTGTTGGCAGGTTTATGTGGGCAGTAGAGACACTGTCCCTTGATCGAACTAGAAGCTATATTCCTGTGCCATCGGATCCAACAGATATGCACTGGTCGGCGCTTCCTTTGGATCTTGTTACGAGCTGAGGTACTATCTGTGCCTGCACCCGCTGACCATACCATTTATGCCAATAATGTCATTGTCGGCAGCTAGCGTTCCATCTACTCTACCATTGAGTTGTAAGCGTGAGTTCCATATACATAACTAGAATGATGGTTAAGGACTTCTCTGCTTTTCCGCTCAACAATTGTTACCAACCTTGGTTAACATGCCATTCAGCCAAGGTTTTACTCATTCTACTCAGTGCCCAGGCAATAGCCTGATGCTGTAGAATAAGGGAAACCATCGGATTCACCGGTAACACTGTTCCAATCATCGGAGTCCTCATCTATCTGCTTTTGTGGGGAGTGTGTCCTCGTTGAAGGCGACCACGTATAGGGGCCATCAAACGTTCACATATGACCTCCGCGGATGGTGCCCAGTGACCTTGAGTGGTCTGGAGCAGGCTTTGGCATTTTATCCACAGATACTTATTCTGAAAAACGAGTATTCGTAGGTGGCAGTGCAGGGCGGTGATCTTGTAAAGCGTAGCAATGATCAAAGGAGGCAAAAAGGAATGCCAGTGCCGACATAAACAATTCAAAAAGATAAACACGTATGGTCCTGCGGGCATCGCTGGGCCCAGGGTCACCGGTCACGGCTGGACGACCACTATTATGATGCAGTATATCAAACGTAGCCAGCTTGAAGCTGACCAGGAAATCACGCCGTAGTTTGAACGAAGGATTTCTATGAAGGCTGAGGGGTTCAGTGCATTAATGCACACTTTCCGCTCGGGCGTCGGGACCACAAGCCTCTATGGCATCCTGTATTGTGATGAAGTTCCGTCTGGAGCTCACTCTACAGCAAACGAGATCGGGAAGGAGGAGCCTGGGAATGATTTAGCTTAAAAGTCCCAGCGGCATATGGCCGACAAAATCAGTATCGACCTTCAAGAGATATATGAGCATAAATTGCGAACGAACGAAAACAAGTCCTCGTGGAATGCGATGCGCGTCCACAATCACTGGGACATCACTGTCGGATAGCCTCCAATGGAAGCCGAACTAGCCATGCATTGGCAAGTACAGTAACCCCTGACCTCACCTGAGGCAAACGTTGTGGACAGGCTAACAAACGAAGCCAGCAGTGCCAGATAACGATGACAGCGTGCACGTGTTGCTCCATCGGTGCGCCTGCAGAACCGCAAGTATTTAGTCTTTCCATGCTCTCAGGCTAGCCCTCGTAGCAACGCCATGTAGGGTCAAGAGACTACGGAGGTCGAGTACCACCATGGGCGGAAAACCAGACAGGCACTGCTGCAAGTCGCGAAAGGAGACGCATATCAATGACCCGGATGGCCACCATCGTTTATCAATTCACATCGTTTGCATCAGCGAGCTCCAGCGACTCAAAAGTGAAGTGTCGCCTAAGCCTCTCCAAGATACATGTCCATCACTATTGTCATCCTTGCGTAAAGACTCACCTGCGACAATTAAGACTATTGGGCATTTGTACGAGAGTACTATCTACTGCTCGGCCGCGATGCCGTAACGCCGGCACGGAAAATCCCGGGTACCTTCACGCAAGCAATCCCGACCAGGAAAGGACATCAGAACCTTGCAATTCTCACAAATTATTGAGATGCAAACCTTGGCCCAGCAATTACATCCTTTCCAGTAAGAAGTCTGATGTACACTACGGGGGGATCATATTTGAGTCTAATAAACGGAGGGAAAGTATAATGAAAAAGGAAATTGGACGCATGTTTTCAAGAAAAAGGGTATCCTCCCGGGTCGACCCGAGCGAAAGGTAAAACGAGAACTGAAACATATGCCAAAGGGCCGCGCCTTCGAGCGCCACTAGTACGTTCGTTTCTCCCTCATCAAAATGTAGGCACCCGTAAGCCAGACGGTTGCGGCACAAATAATCTTGGGGCACCACCACCATCCCCTTGGCCCGACGACATGAATTGTGGCGACGAATTGGCCAACATATATACCGGCCGCGGAAGCTGTGCCTCGGCCGCCCCTCCTGGTTGAGGTAGCCCAGAGGGGTACACAAACAACGGCTGTGCGACGTACGCAGGGGCCAACACCTGTGCCTGGCTCCCATGGCTATCTGTCGATGGTGGTCCCTCGTGTGACGGGGAGCGCGAGCTTGACCCACCACCTCCTACCCCCTGCGTCGGCTGTGTAAAGAGTAGATTTGCACTCGATCCGAGTATGAATGGGGCTGGTACAATGGGCTGTGGTTGACCTGGGGCGGCTGAGGGATGCGGCTGAGGGAGCAACCCTGTCGTTGAAGGCCCCGCAAACAAATCGATTGGTTTCGCTCGCGATGTGTACCACGATGCGCCCTTGTTCTTTGATATTGGTCGACTGTACCTCCGAGTTGTTGCCTCTCCAGGCACGTAGATGCTCGAGACGCCTGAGGAGGCAATCCAGGGGAGGCGGTTGACGTCCCTTACAAACTTTCCAACACGAGCGATCTGGGAACGGACGGATTCGGCAGGGGGCGGGCGGATGGGTGAATCCATCTTCATAAAGTCCGCGGAGGGGCGGGGTTCGGCGAGGATGGGAGAGGAAACCCGTATCGAGGCATCCGCGAGGATGGGCGTAGACATGGCGTTGGGAAGATCGCCCTCCCGCTCAAACGGAGGACGACTAGAAGAGGATGTGTCGTCTGACCGCGAGTGGGCACGTGGTGGGTGCAATGAGGGGTGGAGGAGACTGGGTTCAAACGAGTGTTCGTGAACAGCAGAAAGCATTAAGCGCTCTCGCCGTGTGTCACCAATGCTGGCATCTCCATCTGCAGTGTCATGTCGCGGGCACGGCGACACGGAGGAGGCGCGGGGGGGGCTCTCTAGCCGCTCTACAGTGGGTATATCGTCCGAGTTGGCTGTGGGGAAGCCAGGGATAACAGGGCCAACATAGTGCGGAAACCCCGATCGACCTGCCTCCATCGTACTCGCAGCCATCACGCTCACCCCTCGCCTGTCCGGCTTTCCGTTATCCCTTAGTCGGCCCTTGGACATGACCTTGGGGAGTCGTCGTAAACCGCTAACGAAGCCTCCTACGAAGTTATTCTTCTTCTCGCTCTTTCCATTCGTAGCCACTGGCATCACCTCACTAAACCCGTGCCCATGCCCTTGATAATCGCACTCATCGCGATCGTCTACGGTGACGGTCATGTACTCTGCTTCCAAGTCTGACTCTGCGATCGTCGGCGCGGACTTGCGGAGGACTGGTGTGGGCGTACGCGCCTGTTGGAACCCGGGCTGGGAGGAATACCGAGGGGTCTGTGGTGTGTGCGTGTGCGTAGACGGGAGTGGGGATTGGGAGTTGGATATCCAAGTAACGTCTCGCAGGCGGGTTTGGGCATGACCACTATGACGGGAATACCGGTCCTTGGAGGTGGGTTCGCCACCAAAATCTCGCACGCCGCTGTGTGGGCGACTAAAATTCGTGTCGACGCGAATACCACCCAATTCGGGGTAGTCGGCCATGAAAGGTCTGTCGTTGTCGTCGCCGGCACGAACAATAAGATGTTCGTGGCAAAAGGACAAGCCAGTGGTGAGATGAGATTTATGTTAGAAAGGTTTGTACTGGAAGAATGGCGCAGCAGGCGCAAACGGGCTGGAACAGGTAATGACCTGTGGGACAGCACGAAATGGAACGGTGAAAACATGAGGTAGCACTCGAAAGGGGCCAGTTATGGTCGCCGCGTGGCTTCTGGTGCATGATGAAACGCGCGTGGCCGAAGGTAGCAACCCGTTAGGGATTGGATAAGGAGGCTAAAGATATCGCATTCCTGGATGGTCCAGCCTAGTAAGTGGAGGTGGATAGCGTCGCTGCAAAATGCTGAGAGTACGGGGAAACCTAACTTGCCCCGCCAGAAGACTCAACAAACGACTAATAAACTATGCTCACCACGAACAAGCTCCGATTGCCGATTGAGCCGGTCTTTGGCAGTATAATCTCTAAATGACCTGGCGATAGTAGTGTGAACAACACTGAAAATGTGGTGTGCCAAGAGACCACTGTAGGAGTATCAGTACCAAGTAGAGGCTTTTGGCAGATTGAGAGACGCACTAATGCCAACCACGTTGCCAGAGTCCTACGTGTCATCCTTTAGTCACCGTGAGCACGAGCGACGTCGTCGAGCAGGGGGCCATTGGCCGCGGCCATCATCGTTCGCTGAGTACAGGCTCACTACCAGGAACATGAAGGTGTAGTCTTGTCAACTTGCATGAAGCCCTGCTTCGTTACTGAAAACGCCAGCGACATCAAGAGGGCGACATCGAGAAGGCGACGGCGTCCTACTGTTTGGAAAAATTCGGGGGATGAGAGTGTGACAACAGATGGAGGTCGGCTCTTTTTCGATTGGTGACTTTGAATTTTGCAGGCACGACCGAGACCCAAGATCAATTACAACGAGGCATTCTCAATCATACAAGTCAACTCGGCTATATGACTAACCGGGCGGAATTGTGGACTATGGCTTCCGACCGGTCCTCCGTGATAGCTACCAGACTCATTCGTCAGCATACACTGGTACTAGTCTTCCAAACAGAATACCTTCGATGTCGTTCGGGAACCTTCAAGTACACCATTCAGTCGCATAATCATATCCCGTTGTTGCTTTGTCATGCCTATTCATCCAAGTGCGTGGCCTCTCGTATCTAGCACCGGTGTGCACAACTCCCCGCCCTTCCGCTGCTCAGGATTGCTTTTTGCAGTATTCCATGACGCACTGATGTTGACTCGAGCGAACGATGTACGAACTATATAACGAGGTATCGTCACGATGGTTGAATGGTTATCACCCTCTAACAAAGCTAACGAGCACCCGTTCCGATTGCACTTCTTACTATGAACCCAGATACGAACGCAAGTACAGGTGTGCAACCAACATCTGACTCGCCTATGCGCTCCCCGCCAAGCCCTCCCTTGCAGCGAGGTAAAGCCTGTCTTGCCTGTCGGTACGTTGTCACGCTCTCTTTCCTCTGTTTCTGCTTGCTCACACCGCATCTAGTCGCAGAAAGATTGTGAGCGCTTGCGCCCTGGCAGGCACCCCTATCATCAGTGACTAACGGAGACCACAGAAATGTGACGGCAGTAGACCCATCTGCACACCCTGTCTCCGAGGTGAACGCACCGAGGACTGCGAATATACAGATAGTACACGCCGTCCGCGAACATTATTACTGGAAGAGGACATTGCACGGCTAAGAGCAAGGGTACAAGAACTGGAAAACCCGGAGGAAGCGTCGCCACCGATAGGACTATACGATCCATATACGGGTGGTGATGCCGGTGCCAGTAGCGCTCCGAGTTCTTCTACCTCTGCAATCCATGCACAGGCAGTGGCGCCATCTCCAGTGTCGTTTCACCATGCCATTCGCAGGAGGCAAGCCCCATCCCCTGGGCAACCAAGTGGTGCATACATTGTCACGCCTCACTCAAGTCAATCGCTGACGCAAGTGCTAGGCAGTGTGGCCGAGCCGAGTAGGGTAGATGTCGAAGGCGATGCGCATGCAAGGCGCGCGTGCGTTTTCATTTTCCCCTTTTCATCATCGGCGCTCACGGCCCTGTCTCATGTCCGATAGGTTATCCGTAATCGCGCCTTACGCAGCTGAACTCGGGTTCTTCCTCAATCCTGATCGTCTACGTCTTCAAGGGACACGCATCTTGCCAGCATTACAAAGCGTGCTTACCCTCTGGTTGTTCCACATCACAGCCATATCTGACCATGACCCTGCCCAAACCCGTGAACGGACCACGCCCCTGAGATCCGTTCTTCTCTCCAACGCCCAGACCCAACTTGCCTCTGCTTTGAACGCCATCGACTCAGAACCTGATCCCGCCGTTTGTCTCCAAGTGATCCAGACAGGGGTGCTGTTGGCTTATTACATGCAACGTGTTGGACAGGTGGTGGGGGCGGGCTATTACGCGAGTGGCACATGGGCATTGGTTATGCTGTTGAAGCTGTATCGTCACCCTGATACATCTTCAAGCGCCGGGGAAGGTGACCAAACTCCGCCGGCCAGTAGAATGCGACGGGGGGTAACACCTGAAAACGCAGGAACGGGTACCACCACCCACCTGTTTGATTTTGCGGGGTGCGGAACACGATTGGCACCTCCACTGGATAAGATTGAAGCAGAGGAAAGGGTGCGCGCGTTCTGGGCAGCATACGCACTCGATCGGTGGTTTAGCGTGGTGTGTAAAGCGCCTGGGCAATCGCTTGCTATAGATGAGAACGTAGGACACGCGGTGACGGTACAGTGGCCTGGAGTGCAAGGCATGGACAAGGTCAGTGCCCCGCGCTTCTTCGTCCTTTCATTGCCTCATGACGTATATATCAGGCAGAGCCGAACGTCATCCAACGTTTTCTCAATGACGCGAATCACGACTTCGCCCAGAAAGGCGCAGCGGCGATGCATGCCAGTGCGTCGGTGTTGCTGGGCGAGGCAATGAGACTTGCTGCATCGTTCCTGGCTGGTATACCACATGTAACCTTACCTTGACTCATCACTAATCATAATTTTCCGATGTAGATCATACTATCTCTCAGACAACCGCGTTCCGAACGCGGTTCGCGACGGTGGACACGCTCCTTCAGCGCTGTTCCAGCGCGGCAACAACAATGGCATCCGGTGCGACGCACAGACACCAGCCATCACTGACAGAAGATCAGGCGCAAGCGTTTGTGACGGTTCACATTCTCGCACTGGCACAAACGGTGCTCCATCGTCCGTGGATGCCGACATACGTCCCATCCAGACGACGATGTGTAGAGGCGGCGTTGGTTGTCGTACGAGTGTTGGACGAACTAGGCGACGTAGTAGGAACTAGAGTTGGCAGTGTGGGCCCCACGTGTGCGGTACGTTGACGCCATTTAGATGCATGTTACTTGATGCGAGACCCCGTAGGTCGTTTGGACGGCACTTTGCCTTGCTCTGCACGATGAAGTCCTTCGACTGCGTACAAGCCCTGATGCAGACCCATCACGTCGCCACGAAGGTGATTTGATCAGGGCAATTCAGAAATTGGTGGGTATATTGGGCACACTATCGCAGCATTGTCCTACCCGGTGTAAGTTCTCTCCCTTGTTCCCTGTAACCTCTATGGTTGATTTACATGTTTGTTCAAGTTTTCGCGGCCAACATCGAAGCAGTTCTGCCCGTGCTGGAATCGATCACTGGCTGAATATATTTATATTGGTAGCATCACCTTTCCGTTATTAGGATCATAGAGGACTGGATACATCATGTGACTATTACTTAGATACTAGATCAACTAATTCCACGCGCTTTTTCCCACTTGCGCACATGCGTCCACGTTATCCAAGATCGCAAACGGCGATGTTGCCTGGGGTGCTAGTAGGACCTGCAATGTTGGGGGGCTTTTCAATTAGGTAACAGAGGCAAGGCTTACAAGTGGGTGAGAAGCTGGCTTTGCGGAGGTTCGGGAGGTTGACCTTGGCGCCGTCGCTTGTCCTGATTGTGACCACATTGGACGAAGGGACAAAGGTAGGAGCATTCGAGCTCAATGCAGATCCTTTGCTCGCGCCAAGGCTGGGTGATTGCAAACCGTTCACGGCCCCGACGATGGTCCCAGAAATTGCAGAGCGGCTGGAGAGCGCGCTCGAGGGACGCTCGACGTCATCCTCGACGTGGAGTGTGTGCACATACGGAGCGAGTTCTTTCCATGAGTCTTCGTCAACGAGGACGGGGTTGGGGTCGATGGATCCGTCTTCGCGGTAGAAGAGGGCAGAAGTGATGCAGACAGAACCTGAAAGGGAGAGAGATGTTTTGATCAGAGTGATTGCGGTCTATGATTGATAATCATTTGAGTGTCAATGGTCCGTGCCGTAAGAACAGACGCACGCGGAGAGGGACGCGAGATAGATGGTCCCTGCCAAATGCCTTGATGATAGGCGATGTGGCAGAGGTATAATGAATGAATACGGGGGACGTGCGAGGGAGAGCGGAGATCAATCGGAGTGCTTCAAGACATTGGCCAAGGCCTGAAGCAAGTTCATTGGGGGACGAGGCGAGCTGGGAGAGCAGACGTTGCTGTGAGCGGGTCATGGCAAGGATGAGAGGTCCGCAGAGGTACCAGCAAACTGGCTGCGGGGGGATTGCGGTCCAAATGACGGGATGCCTGTCTGCAATGGTGTTAACTTATCCGAGCTCTGATATCTCCACCTCGAGGCCCCAGCGATGAAAATAATTATACCAATACTTGGTGGCCACGTGGTATACCCCATCTGTAGCATCATCTTGACTCCGAGTCCCCGATAGAGCGTATTCGTTGCCGAGCCACGATATCACAAATAACTTGACACTTGTCCAACGTTGGAGGTCGTGAGGACAAGCGACTCTCGAACGGTGGTAAGTTTGTACCTGGTCGTTTGGGCGTTCCGTCGTGGGCATCACAAAAGCAATTTGATGCATCGGCCCGTCAGCACTAGTGACGTAACTTTCTTTGTTCTTGTATTTCTGCCATGGCATAGCCCGCTCAGGCTCCACTGGAACCACTGTGACGCTTCATTACCAGACTCGTCCCTTACCTTTGGATAAGAACAAGAACCACAACTCTAGAAAATGCGTCAACATTTCCTGTGGAAAGTTGGGCGGCCCGGGTGAGTCGGTAGTTTGGTTCATTCAATGATTCGCCATACGGACGCCGGGTCTCCGACCAGTATTCAGTAAGTTATGCACGGCGCATATGCAATCGAACAAGCGCATCCACTCGCTTCGCAAACAGGAATCGACATCTCAAATTTGCCGATATCGGATCCTGTTCGCCAGATAATCTCGTTGGGCGTTTCCGATTGTGCCTTGGTCGCCAGCGCCTCCCTCGCGAGTTGGTCAGTTTTTCCTGCGATCCTCATTATGTAGTTGAAATAAATATTGGTCCCCCTAGGCGTGCCTCCTTTCACCGCTTGATAACTCGATTTGTACTAGCCTGAGCAACCTATGGGGCCCACTGGCAGCGACGTCAAGGGTCCGGGAGAATTAGTCCTCACTGGCAACAGCCGCCGATCGGGGATTCTACGCCGGCAGTAGCCGTGACTGAACGTTGAACTCCCAGACGCCCCCGTGACTTCTCTGAATCTACTTTCATCCCGCTAACGGTCACCAGGACTGAGGGTAAGTTGCACGGAGTGGAGCACGTGGTCGAAGCAATGTCTATGTATGTATCGACCTTGAACTTCCATTTACACTTCGTCTCTGCCGTCTTCTGGAGATAAAGACTTCCATAACTCTGGCGCGCAGGGGTAGAAAGTTCAAACTGCGATTGTCGCCTTTCAAGCATTTACAGGACTTGCACCTTTCCTCCATGACGGCATCCGGTAAAGCATATATGATAACATATTATAATCTCGCTCAGTTGACGCTAATTTGGAAGTTAGCTAGAAAATCAATATCGACCTAACGAGCCGTTTACCTTCGCTAAGTTCTAACCGCACCTTGGTGTTGAACGTTAGGGTTGATTAATGATTAACCACGTTCAGAGTGTACCTCTAACCACATCAAGTCGCAGAGTGCGCCGAAATGGCGTCATTAATAGCGGTTACTATACCAAGGACCGTTGCAGTGGTGTCTCAGAGTTCGGCCCCTGTTCGTGAACATTGACACTTGTCTATCGTGGGCGCCTCTATTCCCCAAGTACGCACATCGCCCCTTTGCCTTATGCATCGCCTAGTGATAACCTAAAAATGTGACTCTAACTAATGTATTCTTTTTTCGGTGAAGGATGCATGCCTTTATTCATTGTGCGTACCAAAGGTCCCGGCACCGCCTTTTGCTCGGCATGACATGATCATGGAGCGCTGCCCAAGGTGTTCATCCCAAAATGTGTTTGGCAGGGTATATAATCATGAAGGGGGACCCAGGGTCAATCGTTAATTACCTCCCGTTGACCCTTTCGTGTCGTCCAAAAGCCGGGCATATCTAATTCTCATGTCTTCCGATGTACGGTCTGTTTTGGAGTGTCTCCGAATGAGTAACTACACGTGCGGTATGATTGCTCGGGTATTTTGTCGATGTTGACTTTTGCCTCACCCTTAAATGTAGTGATCGTTGTGACCGCTGTCGTGTATGACTATCGTGAGTCATCCTCGAATATGCGCATAAGCCCGCCGACTGACCCATGATGGCAGTCCTAACATTCTCGAGAGAGGTCTGATATTTCGCTCCCTGCTTTCGATTCGTTGGCTCACCAAGTTAAGGTGGAGTATGTTTGGGTAGGCGAGAGACTATTGTCAAACACACATTAACCCTACAGTGCCATCAGCTGAAGCGCTGGACCTGGGTTTCAGTCATATTTGTTCTGGTGCGTGCCGACAGATAGCTTACCGCAGTGCTGAAATGATAGCTTCGTACATAGACCCGTTATGCCGGTCTCTTGTGGGCTATGTGAGTCTGGGTGTTTGGTGCATATCGAATCAACTACTTAATAACAAATTTGTGATGAAGCCTCATTAGCCTTGGTACGCCACGCTCAAGGTTGAACAAGTGGTAACTCAGCTGAGCAGTAAACGTACAGGTGGAAGTAGCTTTATCCCTTTAACGCTAGAAGTCAGTTTCATTATTCGCCTTTAAATTCACTGTTTTTGATCATTACCGTTTGTTAGACGTAGGAATCTCGCTCTGATGGCTACTCCGTCAACAATGATTTTTATAGGTGTAAGTGTGTGGATCTTCTACATGATGCAACATAAGTACAATGCATAGCGATTCGAAGGCACCACTCTCCGTGTCATAGTAGGCTGGGAGTTCCCAATACTCCTCAATGCCGCTGACTGTAAGCCGCCGCTGTACCTCTCCGTTTTTCAATCAGACCTATTATTCAACCGTAGTGGTTATGATCATGCGAATCTATGCAATGTGGAATAGATCCAAACGGATTCTGTTTTTTCTTCTTCTCATTTATGTGCTGCAGGTTATCGTCTCTTTCATATTTATTGGCATCTATTATGATCTTGGAACCCACCTCTCTGGTATGTTCCAGGTTCATCAGATGCACAATGAGTTCCATATCTTTCCCGCATGTTTCCAGTGACAATTGTCGAAGTAACTGATTTATCATTTTGCGAGTATTCTTGGAGGGGCATGCCACCAGTCGTGAACATATATGATGAGCTCCCAAGATTCGTTCTAGGAGTTGCACTTCTGGTTCTCGCCATCTTCGAAACTACGAGACAGTCAATTGAGGCCTACAGAATGGCTAGGCATTGGCAACCTGGCCGATACATGGGACAGCTCATGAGAGAGGGAGTTCTTTACTTTCTTGCGTACGTCATGCGCTCTCTCCCTCTTTCAACACATGAACTAATCATTTCTCGTGGAAATTTAATCTAGCAATTCGCTCTTCAATATTTTATATGCCCTCCAACCAGGATTCACTATCCCGATTCAAAACCCCATGACATTGCTCATGAATATATATTGCCATATATCCTTATTCCCCATGGTACCTCGATTCATCACCAGCGTGCGAGAGCTGTACGACAGGGATCTGAAGGGTATTGATACTGGATTTGGTGTGCTCTCACTCTCTGACGATGATGAGGGAACTATACCATCAATTGCATTCGCGGATAGTGCGCAAGCGGGGCACGATTCCTTCGTCAAAGAGGATGCGACCGGAGGAATGTTGGATGCAATTCAATTGGAAGCGCTGGAAGATAACACGAGCCGTGTTTGATCAAGGGGACTGGGCAGGATATGAAAGATGAAAAAATAGCTGGCCCAACTGTTATAGAAGAGAGTAGCACTTGCGGGATTCCGAGGGAAGCACTCCAAACAATAGTGGATCTCTTGGAACTTAGATGCCTGCACTGTACTCAATGTGATTACTTGAGTGATCAGGCCGCCTTAGCCCGGAGCCTCTTCTTGAAGGCAATCATCCCGTCTTCATTGTATTCCTCAGTGAATCAGAGCTCTAGTACCAACCTTTCCCGCTGAGGATGCAGACCAACTTTCGCGGTATGTGGCAGCCCGTTGCCTATTATGGGCAGTATTACATAATGTTCGTCGCTCAACTAGTTTGCTCTCCTTTGCTCGTCACAATCAGGCACGTGTTCATCATGTTTCTTATAGTCCGTCTTTGCGATTTTTTCTAGCCTTATCAAGGGACCCGGCTTGCTACCACCCGGAGAATACACTCACAAAAATAGTGTACAAAACCCGTGCATTACATACGCCATACGTCGCTATCCATGCTATTCTTATCCAGGCCCCAGGGATGTACACCCCGGTTTGAAAAAAATATTACCAAGATATCTGGGGTCCTAAATACATGTAAAATATCATCCTGACATCTGGTAAATCCTTTTCTCGCTAGATAGATTAAATAAAGTTTTTAGTTATCTCG
>JBBPKG010000767.1:0-13071 GCA_038089115.1 Fistulinella cinereoalba | reverse complement strand
AACAGCACATCGAAGACGAAGGGCACATCATCCTTACCCCATCACACCCACAGTACCTGGAGAGCTGCCATCAATGCCACCACCTCGGGCACTTCCACCCCCACTGCCCCCTTTACCAATGTCCCTTCTGCCGGAAGTGGGCTCCAGGCCACAAACAGAGTCGCTGTCCCGTCAATCGACCCTCTGTACCGTGCTCTCCTCCGAGGCCCGTTGCCTCCTCCTCATCCTCATCCTCCGCCTCCCCCCGCCCCGTTCCCGCTTCACGAGGATGCCCCTTTCATTCCCGCGGTCATATGTCCACTGGCGGTCGTCGCCCCACACCCTACAGATGGCGCTCCCCCTCTCCTCCCAATGATTATGATCCCTGCCCATGGGATGGCGATGCTTGGGCCAACGTTACTGGGTCCCCCGGCCATTCCGGCATCAACTTCTGAATTACCTTCACAGTAGCTTCAGGGTTACAAAGGGGGTAATGTTACGATTTATTCAATTTACTTCTGTTTACTTTTATGATCGGACTTATTTCCTTTCAGCCGAAGCCTCGACACTCGTCTTCGGCCTACGTCTTTGTACGTTTCCCACATTCGTAATCACGCTTACTCTTGTTTCCGATGCCGTCGCTCTTGACATCATCTGTATTACTAAACCTTCAGATGACGCGTCCCTTGATGGTCATTTTCGCTTATGCATCGTCCGATGACATCGCATCATACGATGATTTTACTATTGGTTGTTTCCTCTTCTATACTCATCGAACCGGCCCTCAACGGCCCTCTCTCTTCGTATATAAACCAGCCTATCACTGCTCATGTACTTTAACTTGTTTCTCCCTTGTATTACCTCGCAAATACAAGCCTACTTGTTCCTCACCGTTCTCTTCTGGTGTGACCCTCGCTCCACCCTTGCCTATCATCAAGGGCAGTTCCTCGGATCCCACGTCAACTCTTTGTTGACCAGATCACCTCTTGGTCGACTCATCGACACTACCTCGTGTTTCTGCCTTAACAAGGGCTACACTCCGACCTACCCGGCTGAAGTGTAACAGTACTCGCTACTTTGCGAGAATTGAGCGGGTTGCTCACTGATCAGTTGCGCCTGCGAATAATGAATAGACAGCCTGCTGTGAGCGTGAACTGCCTTGAGATCCATGAGGGAGCGAACTCAGCAATGACAAGGCCTTCGCCATTCACCCAACGCAGACATGGCGAGCTTCTGAGCATGCCTGTCCATTTCAGGGGAAATGAATTAAGCGATGTCACCTGTCATGCAATAATTGACACCAGTAGCAAAGTCAATATACTCTGCCATAGTCTGTGGGAAAAGACTAAATTACCTATGGACGTAACTAAAGAGATCACCCTCACTGACGCCAGTGGAGGGGAGAGTAGACTACGAGGATTTGTACCTAGATTTCCTATCTGCATCGGCGGAGTAGCTACTACAGGGGACTTTTGGCTATCAGACACGTGTCCACAGGACATACTATTAGGATGTGGCTGGCAGCGTGGGAACCTCGCTTCCATTGAAGAAGCACCTGATGGCACATACCTCAAATTCGGAAATGAAGCAGATCGGAATGGGCTGATTATGAAAGTTTTATTGGTGCCGGACCAATCACACGAGACTGTGGACCTGCCAAGACAACGCTCCCACACTGCTAAGACGTATATGGTAAGTGTGGTGACAGGCGATGACATACCGAGCCCGCAACGCCAGACAAAGTGCTGTGGTAGTATAGCGCAGCGTTCCCACTGCTGGTGTGAGCCTCTGGCATCTGTGAGAACGAGAGAGCCCCCCAATGAGACCAAAATTGAGCTCAAGCGCTACCTACTGGTAGTATTTAAGGCTGCAGACAAAGTACTAATCGCTCAGCTACCTCAGAATTGATTCAGAATGTCTTGTGCTACCTTAGATGACTACGCTACTATCTTCCAGCCCCATCCTGACGTCATACTCGGCGATCCCTACTCCTCCCATACTGATACGACACCTATTTGTGCCCATAACACCCTACTCCATGCCCCTTTTGGCAATTGTTTGGCAAAATACCTAATTTTAAACTCTGTGCAATTCGCCACCCTGCACGGCAAGGTTCGGCATGCCAACGATATGTGTCTACAATATGTATTACCTGTTTGGCTCCCATCTGTCACCACACATGGCAGTGCCTGGCATGAAATAGAGTTGCCAACGCCACAGCTGCCAGATGACGGGAGAAAGATTACCTCACCCATGCCGTTTATGGTATATGATCACAGCCAAGGCCCGGAAGCAAAATTAGCTCCATTCATTTCTGGCTATGGAGACGCATTTGGCAAGTACACACCAAAATTTGACAGTCCCCTCGACCCTCACCTCCTGTTACTTCCCACTCCACCTCTGACTCCTCCCTGCTCCCCTTCCCCTATCTCGGACGCAGACTATGACGAATGCGACTTCCAGCTCCGCCGCAAGACCACTGATGAAGGCCCGGAAAAGGTAAGCCATGGGCCAAGCATCGAGCTGCTGGGGAGGCTCACCGAGCTGGAATGCTCCGTTGTGCGCAAGGCCGCCAAGGACGGAGATGATGCAGAGGACGAGCAGGGAGATTGGGATGCAAGGAGAAAACCCGCAGGTGCGCCCTTCCTCCAACTCTTTACTCTGCTCCTGTTCCTCAACGACGACAATTTCACAGAGGAGCTTGCCATCGAGTGCGAGCCCCACCATGTCACCTACCCTGCCCCTACGACTGTCGACCCCTGTCTCAGCCTCCGATCCGACTCGGGCATGTCTCCGGACATGCTCAGACTACCTCCGCCCCCTCGCATCCCCTCCAGACTCCATCTGTGCACCTCCGCTCCAGCTCCGACTGCGAAGGAGGTGACTGATGACCCGACCGACAAAGTAGTCAGTCAGGACGGACTTCCGTCCAGCGCCCCCGCTACTCGCGCAACCTCCCCCTCCCCCGATTCACCTATCTCTGAAGTTGACTGGGTCGACTTCAGCGACTGGGCGACCACTACTCAGGACTTGGCCAAGAAAGCTGTCGAACCGCAGGGATGGGGGGATTGTAGGAAGGTAACTCACTGGAACCCAGCTCTGTACCACTCCGTTCCGACGTTCGGTATGTATGACCATGCCGATGCCATGACCAAGACGAGCCAATGCCATAACGTTATTCCGTTCGTCGACGGAATTTACGACGGACGCGACTGCTGGCGCCCCAGTTTCTTTAGGGCCCACCGCCCATTCCTCCCTCAGGAGTACGAGGAGGGGTATGGTCCGGCCACTTTTACAGGGGAGTTTTCTCTTCTTCTTGCAGGTGCCACGTGTTTTAGTGTGGCCTACTTCCTCTCCACCCTTCAAAAATATCAGCAGGTGCACTGCGACTCTGACGGACACGTCCGGAGTGAGGTACTGTATCGTTTTCCTCCCTCCATTTACTATAACCGCCATCACACCTACTCCGCCCGAGTTGTCCACTTGCCCAGAGACCCTAGCAGCCACTATGAGGACCTCCGCAGCCTCCGGAGGGGAGCCATCAACTTCCTCCACTCTGTCCACGCTGTACTAACCCCCCAGCAATCTGCGGACTGCGCCTCCGACCATCTCCAGGTGCTTGGACTCCGCAACAACCTCATCGCACCCATCTACCTCAACCGGAGCGAGTTCTTTCAGCAGATCACCCCCGCCTGCAACCCGTTGTATATGGTCACGGAGAGCATGTACTTACGCTCTGCTAGCGGCTACCTCCGGTTCTACGGATCTATTGACCTTGCGCAGCAGGTCGACATGATCCTTCAGATGCCCCTTCCGGACGAAGGGCTCGTCACCTCCCTGCTCCGCCACCTCCATCTCAATGATAATTCCAAACATCCGAATCCTCCGATGGAGAAAGCTCGGAACAAGATATATGCTCAAGTCCGCGAAGCCCGGCGCCGCCAGCTGATCGCCTGGCAAACTCAGACAAAGGAAGATGCGTATTCTCCACATATTCCCTTACTAACATCGACCATCCTGCCTTATATTGAGAAGCCCACCATTCCCGCTACTGTGATCAATTGGTAAACGAGCGCAGGAGTCCGCGCTGAGTCCGCTACTTAGATTTCTTTCGTTTTCGTGCTCACCCTCAGATCTTAGTTTTTTTTCTCTCTTTTGCTGTACAGTAGGGCACGAGGACGGGATCCCCACCCGTTCTTGTGCCATTCCTTTTTTTCTGCGCTCAGAATAAACCACCCGCCCCCAGTGTTCCCTTACATGGGGCGGGCAACAAACTTCTTACTTACTTGTTTTTTTCGTTTTTCGCTACTAACTACCTACTAGACTGTGTACCCAAGTCCTGTATCCACCTATTCCGTTCTTTTTCTGTCTGTTTGTGCCCGAAAAATAGCTACAGATGCCTTACGAGTCTTTACTTCTTGACGGCCGCTGCGCCATAGATTAGCCGAGCCGCGACTTACCAAATTAGGCAAATAGCGCAGCGTACTGGCGTTCACAAATGTACTTACCTACGATACGGTTCTTTGTCGCACCTCTGGTAGCTGAAATATGCTGCCAAGTGTTGTATACATTGTATTTATGGAGTCCTGAGTCCGAACCCGTCCGAAAAACCAGTACAAAACACTATCTACAGCTATCAAAACAGTGCCCGGGACTTGGACGCAACAAGTCGCGGCTGACTTTGAAAATAGCCATATACGGCAATCGTGCCACCCGCTTACCGCACGTAGCTACACAGCAGCTATGCGGAGATCACAATACAATTGCCATTACTTCCTGATGGTTACAGCCTGTCACACACCGCCCCTGCCCAGACAGATGCACTTTGCACCTATCACACAGGGGCATTGCTTCCTCCCATCTCCGCTTATTTCCCCCATATGTACGAGATCGCCAGTAGCACGAATACAACATGTAGTACCATAGCCCCAGCAATAGAAGCATTTCCAGCCCCTTACCTGGCACATCTTATTAATTTTAGATGTGATCCATGCTTCCTTGCCAACCATTAATGAAATGGAAAGATGGGATAGCTGCTAGAGCCGAATAGCACAAATAGCGCAGCAGCTTGGCATCAAACACTTATTCCAGAAGCCGCCACTTGGCTATAAAACCCTGAGCTAATAGAGTGGACCCTGGATCCGTTATGTTCCATCCCCTTACTCATTTCCCCCCCATTTTGGTACCATTTGTGAAGCAAAACATGCGCATTCAGCACACGGACCATCTCCACCTCATATATAAGCCAGAGACTTATTGTCGTTGTTCCCTGGGGCCCTGCCCCCACCCTCGGTGCCCAAGATTCATTCTAAGGCAAGTCCCCCATCCCATGTCCACAAACGCTCACCTTTTACCAGCATAGCGAAACATGTGCTGAATATTTGGCGCATGTTTTGCCTATGTGCTATGTTGACCATGGACACTAGGTACATGGCAAATGGAGTTCGATCAGGTGCGTACGCAATACCCTCACACTTGAAATGATCCTCATCCCCCATTCGATCAGATAATGCATGCAACATCCATTGTTGCCATGGTAGGTACCTGGCAGCGCCCCCCCCTCCTTCCTTCCCCTCCTTTCTTTTTCTTTTTCTTTTTCTTTTGGGCCTTCTTCAGATATCGTCCATCTGGAGAGTGTGTAGAGAGTACCGGTTACCATAGCCTACCTACCCTCCCCTCCCTCATCTTTTACATATCTTTATCCCCTTACTTTCGTGTCTGGCAAAGCGTACATGTATACCAACAATGAGATGCACTTCCCTCGGCATAACCTTGTTGTGAATAAGTTGCCAGCCTCAAATAACTTGTCCCATCCCTATTCAAAAGAACAGAAAGAATTATTTCCGTTCCCTGCGAATAGCTTCGGCATTCTTGCTCTTTGCACAATGTAAGTCCAGCCCCTAATCTTCAATGCCCATTTGCTTTAGCCATATAATCATGGCAATGCTACATGTTATGCCTGGCAGTTGAGATTGGCACAAGTGTGACTCCAATCCAATTGGTAAGTCCATGGTACATGTAAGCTCAGACGTATGTCAGTCAGGCAACCTGACACTCAAATGTGTCAGTCAGGATCCTGACAGACACATGCCTTGGCATTTGCGCTATCAGAAAGTCTACCTGCCTTGCACCTAGCAGTAAGTATAGCAACACGATGTAAGGCCAACATGTGATATGGTTTTTCCTATGCTTATTGGCAGGTTCAACGATGTCCTAGAAGTGGAGGAACTGGTAGTTATCCCATACACCGACGATCTTCTCATCCGTCCCCTTAACTGGGACCAATGCTTTTAGATGTACTATAAATGGTCTGCCCTCATTTGTACTTTTACTTATCTCTTTTCTGCCACCTCATGATGATGGGGGCTATGTCTTCCATTCTTACTTATCTCTATGGACAGCCTCCCCCTTTCCAGGCCCACAGCCCCCATCCACGGTATAAATACTTGGCTGCATGTACCATAGCTCTTTAGCTAGATCTACGCTTGACAAGCCTATTTCTTGCCCAAGGGATCCCTCCAGTGTGAGACGGAGATTCTCTTTAACTCAGACTCACACTCTATCGTGTTCTCGAGCTACACTTGAGTGCTCGCTGACCTTGTGCAAGGAATCACTAGCGTTCCCTTTACAAGTGTCCATAAGGGTGTCCATAAGGATGTCCGTCAGGTGTCAGTCAGAGTGTCCGTAAGGACGTCCGTCAGGTGTCGGTCAGGGTACCCCTTCTGATACTTGTAACAAAAGATCTAGCTAAAACCTCCAACCTTGCTATCACGCACCGTCGCCCACCATTTCCTACCGACTACCCCAGTCCTCCGACGAGGACCTACCGTACAGAGATCCAAGGACAGACTCTGCCTCATCCAAGGAAGAGGAAAGTAGTTCCGACAAGGTCGAACTACAACAGGAACAAGAACTGCCCACCATTGCTGCACCAACCATCTCCCCAGACCAGATCATCCAGCGGTTAGATGAGGGCGTCATCTCTACTGGACTAGCCAAACGACTCCTTGAAGAACAAGGAAGACATCTCCCAGATCGATATCTCCTACACCCCGCCACCCCTCAACCCTCTAGTGCACGACTTCCCACCCAACCTTCCCCCTCATCCTTCCCCACACGACCGCGCAGAGAATCCATCAGCCAAGGAAGGTTCCGCATCCCTTCACCCCTACCCCCCAACCCAGATATCGAAATGACCGATTCCCAAGTGTGTACTAGCGAGCTCAAGGCAGGACTCCCTGATGACTTCAGCGGAAAACCTGAACATGCCAAATGGTGGACAGCGGCCATGACGGCCTACTATGAAATGAACCCAGGCATCTACTCAGACGATGCTAAAATCGCTACTGCTCTGAATAAAATGAGCAAGGGGCTAGGATTATCGTTCGCCAAATCATACTATGAACGAATGATGGCGAAGACAATCCCAACGGACCAGCAAAACTGGACTTCCTTCGTCAAGGAAGTACGAGAGACCTTTTTCTCAAAAGACGGTGAAAAAGAAGCCCAACAAGAACTACGAAAGCTAGCAATGCTGTCCAGCCAACACCCCACTCTTGAACAGCTGGAGCATTTCATCTCCCAATATCGACTCCTAGCAGCAAGGGCTAAAGATGTCTCAGAAGGCACCAAATGTGAAATCATCGCAGCAGGGCTTCATCCTGATCTAATGGAGTGAATCACCTTCTCTGGGAAGGAACCAGAAACCCCAGACGCATGGATTGATCGTGCCAGGGAAACCTTTCGGGCGATCCAAAGGGCTAAGGATATCAGGGAAAGGAAATATATAGCCCCCGGAAGAACCAAGGACCCAAACGCTATGGATGTTGATGCAATCAGGCTCTCACCTACCGAACGAGCACGCCATATGCGCGAAAACAGATGTTTCATCTGTCACAAAGTCGGATGTAACACCAGAAACCATCCCAATCACCCACGACCGAATCAGAATAAACCCCTCCCCAAAACCCCCCGAAAAGAACAGACCCATACCACCGAGACATCGGAGAAAGATGAAGTAGATGAGTACGTGAAAGAGTTAAGAGGGAAGAAGGGAGTAAGGAAGGACGAAGTCCTCAGAGTACTCAAGGAATGCTTCGCTGAAGAAGAAGAAACTATTGCACGACTCTCCATCAAGGATTTTTAGAAGGGGAACCTGCCACAGCGTCAGGAACCCCGGAATATCTCTCTGTACTAGTATCCTCCAAACAAAGATCAATAACTATCCCCATTTCGATCAATGTTCCAGAGAGAGAAACTGCTGAAACTGTGAAAGCCCTTGTAGACTGTGGAGCAACCGGAAACTTCATCAGCAAAAGAATCACCAGGAAATTCTCCTTCCCCCTCATCCCTCTGAAGAAACCCTGTCAAGCCATCAACGCTGATGGAACTACCAATGCCAAGGGAATCATCAAATACCAGACCACCCTGGACGTCACCACGGATAAAGTACCGACCCAACACCAATTCCTGGTGCTGGGAAGTGAGAAACATGACATCATCTTAGGGATGAGCTGGCTCCGATGAGTTAACCCGACAATCGATTGGACAACTAACACCCTATCCTTACCAAAACAATCCGACCCCCTGGAACAAAGATATCTGCTAAGATATCTTGAGACCGATGGTGAAAATATGATCAAGGAAATCAGGAAAACTACGCTCAGCACTACCATCGCCCAAGAATCAGGAAAGATCGGGGACACCCTTCCATCAAAATTCACCGAATACTCCTCGGTATTCTCGGAGGAGGCAGCAAACTTCTTACCGCCCACTAGAACCCACGACCATCAAATTGATCTACAGGAAACCTTCTCCCCCAGAAGAGCCAAAGCTTACCCCCTGAACCCTACCGAAACAAAGGTATGCAAGGAGTTCATCGACAAACACCTTTGCAACGGGAAGATACAGCCTAGCAAATCCCCCCAGGCATCCCCCTTCTTCTTCGTCCAGAAAAAAGATGGGAAACTCCGCCTGTGTCAAGATTACCGATACCTGAACTCGCATACCATTAAGAATGCCTACCCCCTCCTGCTTATAGGCGATCTTATCGATCAGCTCAAGGGCTCATCCATATTCACCAAAATGAATGTACGATGGGGATACAACAATGTGCAGATCCACCCCGATGACCGGTGGACGGCCGCTTTCATCACCCCGTTTGGACTCTTCGAACCCACAGTAATGTTCTTTGGGTTGTGCAACTCCCCTTCTACCTTCCAAGCGTTCATGAACGATATCTTTGCCAATTACATTGCGGAAGGATGGCTCATCATTTACATGGACGATCTCCTCATTCATTCTGCTAACCAAGACGACCATGATAAAAGAACCCAGAAAGTCCTTCAGAGGATGGTTGAACAGCATCTCTACCTCAAACTCTCTTCGATCAGAAACGCGTCGAATACCTGGGGATGGTGGTGGAACAAGGATCGGTCCACATGGATCCCGGAAAGCTGGATGCAATCAAGGACTGGAAGTCACCCACTGGCGTTAAACAAGTCCGATCGTTCCTGGGTTTTTGTAACTTTTACCAGAAGTTCATCCCCAGCTTCTCCCACATCGCCCGACCACTCATTGACTTGACGAAGAAGACCCGCCAATTCACTTGGGGCAAAGAGCAGGAAACGGCCTTCCGGCACCTCCAGAGACTTTTCCTTGACCAGCCCATCCTACTGATGCCCAACACAACCCGGCCCTTCTTCGTCATGACCAATGCCTCCCTTACCGCTACTGGTGGCATTCTGATGCAAAAGGATGCAAACAGCGATCTCCACCCCTGTGCCTACTGATCCTCCACCCTCTCCCCCACCGAGCGGAACTATGACATTTACGATAAGGAACTCCTCGGTGTTATTTTAGCACTCGAAGAATGGTGGCATTACCTCCAAGGGACTGAACACTCGGTCACGATCCTCACCGATCACAAAAACCTTCTATACTTCAAGGAACCCCATAAACTGTCCCACCGTCATGCCTGGTGGCAACGTTTCCTCCAAGACTTTGACCTGTCCTTCCACCATCTGCCTGGGACGTCTATGGGGCCCACTGACGCCCTCTCCCACAAGGACAACATGGATACCTCACGTGACAATGACAATACCACTCTCCTCCCCGATGATCTCTTCATCAATGCCATTGACCTCACCCTGGCCCAGAAGATCGCCCTTTCTTCCCCGTCTGACCCCCTTGTTATCAAGGCCCTTCATGCCATGGCCTCCGAGGATTCCCTCTTCCCCCGCGCGCACCCCGCAGACTGGCAGTTCATCGACAACTGCCTCTACTTCCAAGGACGTTTGTATGTTCCCCCAGATCAGCGGGCTGCCTTGGTCTCCTCCGTCCATTCCTCCCCTGCTGGGGGGCATGGCGGCCACCTCTGTCTCCTCGATCTCTTGTCTCGGGACTACTGGTGGCCCAGGCTGTGCACCTTTGTCCGATGTTTCGTTCGCGGTTGCGCCACTTGCCAAGCCAACAAGACCAACACCCACCCTGCCGCCCCCGCCCTCTCCCCTATTCCCTCTTCCGCCACCCGCCCCTTCTCTCTGGTCTCCATCAACCTCATTACCGGCCTTCCCCCCTCCGATGGCTTCAACTCTGTCATGGTCGTGGTCGACCATGGGCTTACGAAGGGGGTGATCTTCACCCCTTGCACCAAGGACATCGACGTAGCAGGGATCGCCCAGCTCTTTTTCACCAAGGTCTTCCTCCAATTCGGTCTACACGATAAATGTATCTCCGATAGAGGACCTCAATTCGCTTCTGCATTCACCTTGGAGCTCTCCTGACTCTTGCAATATGATGTTGCCCTCTTGACGGCTTACCACCCCCAAACAGACGGTGCAACCAAACGCGTCAACCAAGAACTCGAAACCTACCTCCGTATCTTCTGCAACGGAAGACCAGATAAATGGCACACCTTCCTCCCCCTCGCGGAATTCCATCACAACTCCTCTCAACATTCTGCCACCAAACATTCTCCATTTTTCCTAATGATGGGATATGAACCCCGAGCCTACCCCTGGATCGGGCAAACTTTCATCCCAGCTCTAGCTGAACGATTGCAAACTTTAGATAAGGCAAGGGACGAAGCTATGGCAGCCCAAAATCTTGCAGCTCAGAGAATGAAGGACCGGATCAAATCGACCTTCAAACCGTGGAAAGCCGGAGACCAAGTATGGCTGGAAGGAAGAAATCTTCACACCCCTTACCCATCTAAGAAACTCGCCCCTAAAAGAGAAGGCCCATTTACGATCACAAAGGTCTTATCACCCATAACTTACGAACTCCATCTCCCACCGACCTGGAAGATGCATAATGTCTTCCATGCCTCCCTCTTATCTCCCTATATTGAGACCACGGAGCATGGCCCAAATTACAAATGGCCACCACCTGACCTTATCTCTGGAGAAGAACAATACGAAGTGGAACAGATAGTGGCGCATCGGGGATCAAAGAACCTGTTCTATCTGATCCGATGGAAAGGATACCCCTCTTCCGAAAACACCTGGGAACCAGAACGGAACCTGATCAGGGCAAAAGCCCTCATCCAGACTTATAAGAAAAGGCATCGACTCTGATCCCACAGCCCAAACGCCCCCAGATAAAAAAGATGTCGACCACCAGCTCCACCCCCTCGTCTCCTGTCTTTGTCAACGACGAAACATCTGCCGCTGAACCCTACCCCACCGCTGAAGACCCCAGTACCCCCACCCCCACCCCTCCTCCATTCCTCGCCTTCCAGGTTTTCCCGGTTGGAACTATCCTTTCCCTCTTCGCCACTATCCTCGAATCAGCCTCTACCAGTAATGCCCTCGAAGATATCCTCGACTTCTCCACCTCCATCACCCTCTACCGTCTCACCAACTCCTACCTCCACTATGTCGCCCTTCGAAACTACGTCGTCGATCCGGACAACCATCGCATCTACTCCCCCCAACTCTTCGAGCACGTCCTCGCCATGCGAGACAGCTTCCTCTTCTCCCTCTGGGACCTCGGCTTCCTCAACGTCGTCCGCCAAATCCCCCCCGTATACCTCTACCCCATCATTCGGAATTTTGTCCAATCCCTCACCCAACCAGGGAGGGATGAATGGGCCTGCCTCCACTCCGCCCACCCCGAGATCGCAGACTTTGCGCGACCTGGAGGAGGCTCTGGAACACGATATAACCCTTATGCTGGAGGGGATGGAACAGACGCTTGCACTCGATCTGCTGAGGTGCTGCCTCACAACACGATTCCTCCGGGGACACTCCCCTCCCCCTCTTCCCCCACCATCCCCTCAGATCAGGCAAGTCGTAACCATGGTCCCCGAAATGCCGGCACCAGTGTACCCTCTCGTTCCCTCATACCTGGGGAGTCCACTCAGTCAACACAGCGACCTCAGCAACGCCGACAGCAACAGGGTCACACCATATACTGAACGCCTCTCTCGGATGTACATGGCCAGGGGCATTCCAGAGCCCGACACCCCCCCTGTTGGGAGTGTGGAGAACAATCCCACCTTCAACGACACTGTCCTCAGCTCATTTGTCTGCACTGCCTGCACGCCGCCCCGGGGCATCTCCCCGACTTCTGCCCCCGACGACCCCTCCCAACTTTCCCCTGCCTCGACTTCGATTCCGACTATGATCCAGCTGGATACGGAGTCAACGCAGATTATGCTTGGGACTGATGAGGACAATCAGTCGAACGAAGGGGGTAATGATACAGTTTTTCCTATGCTTATCGGCAGGTTCAACGACGTCCTAGAAGCGGAGGAACTGGTAGTTATCCCATACACCGACGATCTTCTCATCCGTCCCCTTAACCGGGACCAACGCTTTTAGATGTACTATAAACGGTCTGCCCTCATTTTTACTTTTACTTATCTCTTCTCTGCCACCTCATGATGATGGGGGCTATGTCTTCCATTCTTACTTATCTCTATGGACAGCCTCCCCCTTTCCAGGCCCACAGCCCCCATCCATGGTATAAATACTTGGCTGCATGTACCATAGCTCTTTAGCTAGATCTACGCTTGACAAGCCTATTTCTTGCCCAAGGGATCCCTCCAGTGTGAGACGGAGATTCTCTTTAACTCAGACTCACACTCTA
>JBBPKG010000766.1:0-13095 GCA_038089115.1 Fistulinella cinereoalba | reverse complement strand
TTCTAGAATAACATTCTGGAATGTTCCAATGGGAGCACAGCACCAGAGCAGAGGATTCCATATTTGGAAACTCTGATAGGAAATGTATTTAAGAAGCCCACTTTTGCCCCACCTCAAGCAGCTCTCATACAGCTCCAAGAGCTCTCAGCTTAATAGCTCAACCACCCTCAAGGCAGGAGTGGGAGCAGGAAGACCAGGATCCTCTGCTGAAGTAAACAGAGCATCGGAGCACAGCCACAGAGGTTAGGGGTACCTCTAGCAATCTATAACCAGTCAATAGACTTGACTAGGTTTTCATTACCAATTTCGTTTGGTACCAGGAGGAGAACATCAGAAAGCTGCTGACTAAGCCATTGAAGCATCAGGTCAGAGGAAGCTATATTTGGAATGAGCCCCTATCTGTGGGAATTACTCAATTCTTGTTGCTACTAAGTGGTTAGACTTTGCTTGCTTAAAGCTAACACTATAACTTGTATAAATCTAGTGCAAGAATACTTGATGCAACCCAAGTGTTGCTAACAAAGCCTGATTGGCCTGAGTCAGCCACATTACTCAGCATCCCAAATAAGGCATTTTAGCCCCTATTCAAGCCACACAAGCTACTGCACCAAATCTAGGCAATAGTATATCCATCAGAGAGCAGTCACTTGCCTCTATTCAATCCACTTGGTCTTGGCATTCACTTACATAAGCGAAATTAAATAAGTGCCCAAATCTGGAAATTGTTCCCAGCAGTGTGAAAACCACTTCTGTCACATTCCTAGGCAACCCACTACCATAGCTAGTATAGATCTGATACCATACTAAGCTACTATCTAACCTACCCCCAACTCATACCAACCTAGGCAGCCTCAGCCTAACCCATACATCTATAGGCCTTGACTACAAGCCTATACATACTCACCACAACCCACAACAAGCCTATCCCTCCACTCACTTTGCTAGTATAAAGCCAACCAACTTCTATTAAGAGGATAAAAACTCAGAAGTTGAAGAACAACCAGATATCTGATTGACTAAGTTTTCTCACTCATTCAGCAGTCCCACACTAGCTGTTCGATCTGGAGGATTGTGTTGTCTGATCTTTAGCTCATAGTCAGATTGGCCCTAGAGAAGTGATCTCTATTGATTGCTAGCATCATTGATCATTTCTGAACAAAGGACAGTGTTCTTAGGGCCAAAGAGTATGACAACCAGTTCAAAGAGCCCATGGATGGTAACAAATCCAGCCTTCCACTGATGACCTTCTTTGATATGGATATTGTTGTACCCTCATCAGACATCGAATTTGGTGAATATCTTTGCATCCTTGAGCTTATCAAGAAGGTTGGAGATAAGCAGGAGGGGGTATCCATCTCTGATTGTATGATTGTTGAGATATCGATAATCTTGTACTGGACGGAGTTTTCCATCTTTCTTCTTGATGAAGAAGAAAGGTGTGGCTTAGGGGGGAGGAGGAAGGACAGATCTTTCCTCTTTTCAGGTTTTCATTGAGGTAGTCATCTTGGGCCTTTTTCTCGTCAGAAGTGAGGGGATAAAGCTTGCCGATTTTGGGCACAAAGTTTTTAACAAGATTGATTTCATGATCACAATCTCTGGATGGGGGTAGGGGTGTGTTTTTATCAGAGAAGACATCTTGATAGTCCACATAAGCGTTGGGGAGGACAATCTCTTATTTTTTGGCCAATGCTTCGATGGTGAAGTCGGTGGAGGTGGTCATGGCACAGCATGAGAATGTCGGATTGGGGATAAAACAGTTGTTTGTGAGGATAGTTTGACTAGGGGTTTTACAGGGTTTGGCTTCTGACATAACCCATGCCAGTAACATGTGGGCACACCAGAAGTCATCTTCTTCTCTTCCAAGATAGTGAAAGAGGTGTTTGTGTTCGACAGCATTTACAACCATGTGTTTCAGAGGGGTTTTTGTTTTCAAGAGTCGTTTGTAGATTTTGTGAACCTCTCGTTTAATTTCTTCATAAGTGGCAAGGAGATCAGCAGTTTGATCTGAGGTCACGGGGATGGTGAGGGTTCAACCTTTTCAGTCAATTCTTGGGTTTGCTGTGACAAGCCATAGAAGACCTAGGATAACAGATTCTTTTCCACAATTCATGATGTGGAAAGTCTGCTTGCAGGTGTAACTGTTGATGTTGACCCAGAGATCAGTGGTGAACTTGATACATCTGGATTGGTTGGTGGTTGCATCAACGTTTTGGATGATGATGGGTCATTCGAGGCATTTTCGAGGGAGGTTGTTTGACCGGACGAAGGTCCAGTCAATACAGGAGATTTGAGTGCCTGAGTCTACAAGGGCACGCATGGCAATGGCTTTGACAGTTCCACACAGGCAAAGCAACATTATAGGGATTCTCATTGCTTTCATGGCTATGGGTTGCACCATGTTACATTGTACAGAGAGTAAGGGAGAAACATGTGTCATATTTGTTCTCCTATTTAAAAATCCATGCCAACTTGACCAATGTCATATTTGATCTCATCTGGCACTTCTTCAATTTTGCCTGTCATTTGGCAAACATCTTTTGGTGGTACTAGGGGCGGATTATCAGTGAATTTAACTTGGCAGTTGGTTGAGTTGTGGCCTTTCTTCCTACATTTGAAACAAAGGCCCTCCTTTTTGCATTTTTCTTGTTCTTTATTGGTCAGCTTCTTTGGCTTCCTGATGGCATCGACGTTCATGGTGTCAGAATCCTTGGAGGTCAAGGGGCAGGAAATGGAGGTTAGGACATAAGTATTACTCTTTCTCCTTGTCAAGATTTCAAGAGCCCTTTCTTTCAGGGCAGTGAGTTTGATGGCTTTATTGTACCATCTGGCAATGTCATCTGGGACTTTTTTGAGAGCATGGATGCATTCCATGAGTGAAGGGGTAATACCCATGGCAAAGAAATTGATGAGGACATTGTCCTTCTTAACTTTGGAGAGCATAGCTTTATTTTTAAATTCCATGATATATTTTTGAAGCGCAGGGTTATACTTTCCCTGTCAGTCTTCTGAGATATGGGTTTTGGTGAGCCAGGCAAGGGCATCATTTTTGGTTTCTGAGCTTTCAAATACAGCTCAGAAGTCTTTCTGAAAATCAGCCCACTTTTCAAGGGAGAGGGTGGAGCCGGTGGAGAGGGAGGAGAACTTGGACTCACTAAACATAGCAGCCCAGGTGATGGCAGTTCTCTTCTTCATGTATGAGAGGGCATACACAATTTGCTTGGTCTTGGTATTGTAAACGTTCTGGTTAACTGCCAGGTACATTTGTACTGAAACGGGCACAGGTATTTGCTCACACAACTTAACAGACTTCAACGTTTTTCCACTGACTTTCTTATCTTATCTTTTGATCTTATCTTATCCGGCAAGTACCAGACATCTTATCTTATCTTGGCTAGATCCGAGATCCATTTATCTTATCTTCAGACTTCTAACCTGTGCAGCGACTAGACCACGCCTAGCCCTCACAGCCATTGCTTCTATTCTAGACCGAACCTAGATGGTCCCTTATGACATCATGGGCTAGACCCTATGACATCATGATGATGTCATGACACTTACGTGTCCACCCTATGCCCTAACCCTTATATCCACCTATAGCGTTATGTTCTCTTATCTCTACTTTCCTCTTTCATATTTATGCACAGACCATGTGCCAAACATGTACATACATGCTTCTGAGTATTTAAACTTGGGCTCCAACCTCGATGGCTCCCCATCTTGGTTGTCCCTTTACCTTAACCTTCATAAGGGCCAGCCAACGCTTCACTACTCCGAAGCGGACTAGTACTTTCTCATTGGTATAAGCTATTGATTAGCCTCTTTGCCTTTGGACGTGCGACTCAAGTTCGGTTGCAACATTACAACCAAGATCACAGCCTCGCCCTGACGTCACCACCATCGCCGCGTATTTAAAGAGAAGGACGCATAGAAGGTCTCCCACATCCATCCCTTGCAAAGCATAAAGAAGTACGCACCCCCATTTGACGTTTAACCTTACTAGCCGGTACCCTGTTTCATCGTCTAACTCAGCTACTCGGTAGTGTCTGGATATTTGGCAAGGAGAGTCTTAGGCGGTGTCAGGACTGGGCCCCTCGACAGAACCGCGGTGAAGACAGGAGAAAATAGAAGAGAAGAGAGCACCTCGAGTGTATCAATGCCGTCCAGCTTCAGCGTTGAAGTCGTTTCTCACTTATCAGCACCCCGCTCCCGCTCGCAGTCACTGCCACAAGAACCGGCAGCAGACCCCCCCAGATTCCTTTTCTCCTTCAACAACTTAGAACCCCTTCGCTTCCCGGAGCAGCAGGAGGGATACGAAGAGAGGAAGGAAAGGCTCCTGCAATCGCTGATCAACAGATCAGACGAAAGAGGGCTGAGGGAAATCTTCGAGAAAGAGCAGCAGAAAGAAGTTGAGTGTAGAGGTGAAGTGAGAGTAATCGGTCCAGCTAGAAGGAAGCGGACCAGACGGGTATACAAGGCTAACCCTGCGAAAAAGTGCCGGGAGTCCTATCGCCAGATCATTGAGGATTTGGAACCGGGTGAGGTATTACAGACACCCTATCTATGGCCACACACAAGCTGTTGCTCGCCAAAGATACATCGCATCCATCGGTCAATACCAACGCGGTAACGACCCCATTCCTATCGCCAACTTCTATCCCCTCTTTTACTCGCTGTACAACCATTATTGGGGCCTTCATTAGACGAGTATCCTCCCCTCCTGATAATAGAAAATGTCTTCCTCTGGCCAGGTGCAGGACTGGGAGATGATGAGTGACTCAGAGAAGATCGCACATATGGCTCAATTGTTCAATGACCAATCAGCGGTGATAACAAGACTGCAAGAAGCAAAGGAAGTAGGAGAGCAAGCCATGAGAGTCATGGAAGCACAGCTGTTGGACACGCAGCAAAGGGCCCAAGAAGCAGAAGATCAGGCCAAAGAAATTTTACGACTACACGCCTGGGCCAACAAGGGCCAAACGATGCAGGCCAAATCCATGGCAGGGCCATCGGGCAGTTCAAAGGTGGAGATCTTCCATGAAATTACGGCGGAAAGGCCGAATTTGAAGAGTGGTGGATTAAGATGCAGTCATATCTGGATTGCAATGAGAAGCTGTTCTCGTACACCCAAGGAAACAGCATGACGAGGTACCCAAAGTTCAAGCCATGCGTCTTTGCGGTCCTGTCAAGGCTCAAAGGAGTCAAGGGGGGCAACTACGCCCTTAATGAACTTAGAAAACTGCACGACAGAACACAGGGGTACACGACATGGCAGGAATTCAAAGGTATCATTGAAGATTTATTTAGGCCAGTACTTCAGGAAGACTGGGCCACGAAGCAACTCTCGAGGTGTAAGCAAGGCGCCCGAGATATCAATACCTTCCTCGCCGAATGGACCAAGTTGCACACCCAGGCAGACCCGGGTGATCGCATAGGGGTAATGTTCCTAGAAGGGGGACTGAAGAAGACGATTGTCGAGGAAATATACAGGCAAAATCTCCGAAGAACAACAGTTCAAGAGATGATAGAAGTGGCATGTGCCATAGCAAAGGCGCAAGAGGCGTTCCGTATCAACACGGGCGCAACGTCCTGGGATGACGCTAAAAGCATCAAAACCCACAATGCTCAGGCCAATCAGAAGGGCTCGGCACAGAAGGGGGGTAAGAAGGCCCCCTCCAAGACATTTGAAGGTGGCAGCAGAGGAACCACATGCTACAACTGTGGCAAAGAAGGCCACTTCACCAAGGACTGCAGAAGTCCGAAGAAGCCTTGCCCCGAATGCAAATGGCTCAGGGGTAAGCACAAGAGGGAATGCTCCAAGGGTGTTACAAGTATCGAGAGGTCAAGTGTTACTCAGACCTGACCGACACCTGACTGACACCTGACTAACGCCTGACCGACAAGGTCGGGTGCAATAAGGACACTTGTATGGGGAACGCTAGGGTTTCCTTGCACAAGATCAGCGAGCACTCAAGTGTAGCTCGAGGACACGATAGAGTGTGAGTCTGAGTTAAAGAGAAGCTCCGTCTCACACTGGAGGGATCCCTTGGGCAAGAAATAGCTTGTTAAGTGTAGATCTAGCTAAGGAGCTATGGTACATGCAGCCGAGTATTTATACTATGGATGGGGGCTGTGAACCCAGAAAGGAAAAGGCTGTCCATAGAGATAAGTAAGAATGGAAGGCATAGCCCTCATCAACATGAGGCGACGGAAATGAGATAAGTAAAAGTACAGAAGCGGGCAAACCGTTTATAGTACATAGTCTGAAGCACTGGTCACGATTAAGGGGTCATATGAGAAGATCGTCCATGTAGGGGATTACTACTAGTTCCTCCGCTTCTAAGGCTTCGTTGAACCTACCAATGAGCATAGGAAAAACCGTATCAAAGGGGGGCTCTCGAAATGCACAAGCAGCGGAAGTAGCTGACTCGGAAGAAGAAGAAGAAGCCAAGGAACCCAAACAGACGACGGGCTCAGACCCCTTTGCCGATATCCGCGGCTTAACCAGGAAGCAGCTCGAGGAGCACTTCCGAAAGAAGTATACGAAGCAGGCAGCAGACCAGAATGGGAAGGGAAAAGGGAAGGCGGCCTGATCGAACTGGGTGACAGCGCCGCGTATACTGACAATTGCAGATACATGTCATGTAGGACTAATTATTATGACGTACTAACTTCTTTAGAAATCAAAGGCGTTACAGCTGACGAGTGCCAAGAGGCGACCCTAGATGGGTGCGGCCGGGGCTGTATAACGTCGGTGCTTAATTCCTCTTCACAAAAGGAAGTAAAAATTTTGACGAAACCTACTGACGAAGAAACCCCAGATAATATATTTACAAGAAGCTGCTCCCACAAGAGGGAGATACTATTGACGTTACAGGTGGCTCCTTCAAATGCCAAGAAGAACCTCACGAAGGTAGAAGTGCTCCTAGACAGCGGAGCAAACAAAGTCTTCATCGATCGGAAGTGGGTTGAGAAGCGAGGTTGGGAACTCAAGGAGCTTCCACGATCAATCCCCATGTTCAACATGGACGGCACTAAGAACAGCGCCAGGAGCATTACTCACATGGTGGAATTACTGATGGACTTTCTAGGACACCGAGAGAAGGTGATCGCAGAAGTCACGGACTTGGGAAAGAACTCCCTCGTCGTCAGGTACAGCTGGCTGAAGAAGCACAACCCGGAGATAGATTGGCGAGAAGGCACGGTCAAGATGACGCAATGCCCATGAAGCTGCCTCATGCTACAAGACAGAGGAGCGCATATTGCCACCATGGAAGAAGAAGAGCAGGACGATGCATGGGACGCCTACTATGCGCATGCAGCTATCGAGAAGATCGACAAGAAGGTCGACACGACATTAGAAGAGCTCGTGCCTAAGCAATACCACAAATTTGCGAAGGTCTTTTCAAAAGGAGATAGTGAAAGGATGCCATTGTGGAAGCCATGGGACCATGGGATAGATCTCAAGGAGTCTTTCAAGCCCAAGAAGGGGCGCATTATACCTCTCAGCGCCAAAGAACAGAAGGAAGTCACGGCGTTTATAGACGAGCAGCTGAGGAAGGGCTATATCCGACCCAGCAAATCCCCACAGACGTCACCAGTGTTTTTTGTGCCAAAGAAGACTGGCGATAAGAGGATGGTACAGGACTACCATTACCTCAACGAACACACAGTGAAGAACAACTACCCACTGCCGTTGATCTCGCAGCTGGTTGATAAGCTCAAAGGAGCGAAGTTGTTCACGAAGATGGACCTCAGATGGGGTTATAATAACATTTGGATCAAAGAAGGAGACGAATGGAAGGCAGCATTTGTATGCTTTAGAGGAGCCTTTGAACTGCTGGTTATGTTCTTTGGCCTCTGCAACTCACCTGCAACGTTCCAGGTGATGATGAATGAAATCTTTGCCGATATGGACAACATGGTTGTCGTACACATGGATGACCTCCTTATCTTCACCAAGACGGAAGATCAAGAAGAGCATGATAAGATCGTGCTAGAAGTACTGAGAAGGCTCGAAGAGAACGACCTTTTCATGAAGCCTGAGAAGTGTACCTTTTCGGTGAAAGAAGTCGACTTCCTAGGGATGGTCGTAAACCAGAAGGGGATCATGATGGATGAAGCCAAGGTCTGTGCGATTCTAGAGTGGCCTGCACCGAAGACGGTGAAAGGAGTTAGAAGTTTCCTAGGGCTCGCCAACTTCTACAGACGTTTCATCAAAGATTACACCCAGCTAGCTAGGCCGATGAATGATCTATTGAAGGATACTGCGAAGCACCACAGCAGGCTGCATTTGATGAACTGAAGAAGAGGTTTACCGAAGCCCCCATCCTCGCGTACCCAGATAACGACGGAGAATTTCGGTTAGAAGCAGACACATCAGACTACGCCACAGGCGGCGTTTTGTCAATGAAACAGGGAGCCGAGTGGCATCCCATCGCATATTACTCTCACTCTATGTCAGAGCCAGAGAGGAACTACCCCGTCGCCGATAAGGAGATGCTGTCGGTGATACGATGCCTCGAAGCGTGGCATCATTACTTAGAAGGGGCCAAGGAGTTTGAGGTCTGGAATGACCATCAGAACCTCCAATGGTTCATGACGAGGCAAGACCTCAACAGAAGACAAGCATGATGGGTGCAATACCTATCACGCTTCAACCTGGTATGGAAGCACAAACCAGGTCACACGATGGGCCGAGCAGACGCCCTCTCAAGGAGAGAAGATCACGCAGAAGGAATAGAAGACAACAACAAGGGAGTCCTTGTTATTTCCCTGGACAAGATCAGAAGTACGATCTCACTCATGGATGATGGGGATGAAATTAGAAGGAAGATAGAAGCCGGGACGCTAAAGCTGAAAGAAACAGAAGTCAACAAGCTGAACGTGGACGGTTATGAAGAGACGATAGGGGGAACGTTAGTCAAAGAAGGACGCATGTATGTACCAGATGAAGAAGACCTGAGGATGTTGGTGATGACGAAACATCATGACATGCTGATCGCTGGACACCCCAGAGCCGAGAAGACGCTTGAGCTCATCAGAAGAAATTACAAATGGCCTAGAATGGCCATAGAAGTCAAGAAGTATGTCATGAAGTGCGACAGATGCCAGCGGATGAAGCTGACGAATAGAGCTCCTGTAGGAACTTTGAAGCCACTGCCGGTACCTGGAGGACCATGGCAGGATATCACCGTGGATTTCATCACGGATCTCCCAGTCTCTCACGACTTCGACAGCATTCTGGTCATCATTGATAGATTTTCAAAAGAGGTAGTGTTCATTCCCTGCACCAAGAAGATAGACACAGCGGAAACAGTGAACCTGTTCCTCACACAAGTCTGGATGGCTCACGGCTTACTGTGCACCCTTACGACGGATCGAGGACCGCAGTTCGCCAGTAAAGTATTGAAATCGCTATGCGATTGCCTCGGAGTTAAGCAGCAGCTCTCCACGGCATACCACCCACAGACAGACGGGCAGACAGAGCGGATCAACAGAGATCTGCAACAATATCTAAAGCTATAGGTCGCTGAGCGACAAGAAGACTGGGTAGACTGGTTGCCTCTAGCGCAATTCAGCTACAACACCAAGCAGCATAGTGCAATGAGAAAGAGTCCATTCGCAATCATGCTGACTTACCAACCTCGCATGGGCGTTGAACCTGGAGTATCACAGGCACCAGCGATGGACAACTTAGCCGAAGAAGTTGGCAAAACCCTTGAGCAGATGGCTCAGAACCTCGAAGAAGCGAGGTCATGTATGAAGAAGACGGCAGACAAGCATCGAAGCGAAGCACCCGCATACAAGGCAGGAGACCTCATTCTCCTTTCTATGATGAACCTCCGCCTAGAAGGCAGAGCATCGAAGAAGATGACAGAATGGTTTATCGGTCTGTTCAAAATCGAAAAGAAGGTCGGCGACAACGCAGTTCACCTCATGCTTCCATGCAATATGAAGATTCACCTGGTCGTGAACATCTCACGCGTGAAGCCGTACGAAGAGCCCCTATTCAGGCAACCCTTATTTAAACCCCTGGCATGCACCATAACAGACAAAGGTGATGCTGAATTTGAAGTTGACCACCTAGATGCAGAGGACGATCAGTCGAATATCTCATCCACTGGGCTGGATGGGGAATAGAAGATCGGACATGGGAACCGAAGAAGAACCTTCAGAACGCCGCTGACGCTATAGCGGAATTCCATGAACACAACCCTCATGCACTCCGACGAATGGAGTTTGCTGATCAGCTAGGCTTGTTCCAGCCATATCCAGAAGAGCCAACAATGGTCATGCTATCATGGGTTTCTCCTGGTGAAAAATGTAGTCAGACACTCCCATTTAGAAGATCTTCGCCTAGCGCGAAGGAACCAAGCAGAGGCACGGCATTCGCCGCAGGCTATGACCTCTACGCGAGCAAAGATGCGCTCATAGAAGCTGGGCACAGATGGCCCGTAAACACAAACATCCAGATCACTCTCCCGGTGGGAACGTATGGACGTATCGCCCCTAGATTGGGGTTATCTGTGAAGAGCAGCATTGACATAGCTGCTGGTGTCGTCGATTCCGACTACCGTGGGGACCTCAAGGTGGTTCTTGTCAATAACGGCAAGGAAGCCTTCGCTGTCAAAACGGGCGATCGAATCGCTCAACTGCTCATCGAGCACATCTCGAATCCGAAGCTACAGAAAGTTCTGGAACTCCCAGACTCGGGTCGAGGAGATGCAGGATTCAGGTCTACTGGAGCGCGAGCACTTCAAGACCTCGTATTCAACCCACCTTCAGAAAGGGACATACTTCCGTTGAGTGGGGGGGACCCTGACGTTCGAATCATGTCAGTCAAATACACGCTGCGAGTACGGCCTCGCAGCCCACTCTTTGGGATCAGCCCGGAGTTTGATCTATAGAAGGGGGGTGGTGAAACGGGCACAGGTATTTGCCCACACAACTTAACGGACTTCAATGTTTTTCCACTGACTTTCTTATCTTATCTTTTGATCTTATCTTATCTGGCAAGTACCAGACATCTTATCTTATCTCGGCTAGATCCGAGATCCATTTATCTTATCTTCAGACTTCTAACCTGTGCAGCGACTAGGCCGTGCCTAGCCCTCACAGCCATTGCTTCTACATATTCTAGACCGAACCTAGATGGTCCCTTATGACATCATGGGCTAGACCCTATGACATCACGATGACGTCACGACACTTACGTGTCCACCCTATGCCCTAACCCTTATATCCACCTATAGCGTTATGTTCTCTTATCTCTACTTTCCTCTTTCGTATTTACGCACAGACCATGTGTCAAACATGTACATACATGCTTCCGAGTATTTAAACTCGGGCTCCAACCTCGATGGCTCCCCATCTTGGTTGTCCCTTTACCTTAACCTTCATAAGGGCCAGCCAACGCTCCACTACTCTAAAGCGAACTAGTACTTTCTCATTGGTATAAGCTATTGATTAGCCTCTTTGCCTTTGGACATGCAACTCAAGTTCGGTCGCAACATGTACGGTTTGCAACCATTGGACTGTGTTCGTGGGGGATCTATCATATTTGGCAGGGGTGCCAAGATGGAGTTCAGTGGGTTTTGAGGTCATAGTGGATCTGGGTAGAGGGTTTGGGGGTGGTGGTGCAAAGAGTCTCCCTGTCTGTGGACGGGGAGGTGGACTAGATGGTGTTAATTCTCTTGGGATCAAGAGGGCAAAGAATAGTCATGACAATAGTGCACAAGCTTCAGGAGTGTCTTTGACAATAGGTTCATCAGGATCAGTGGGTATATCCTCAGAACTAGCATCTAAAGGATCAGAGAAGTTGGTGGCAGTATCCCATCTTATCCAGTCAGAGATGTGCTGCCCAGTGGTATGAGATAAAGTCAGATCTGCTCCTGTTGGAGTGATTGGCAACTGTGACAAGGAAGTAGTTAGCTCTGCCTCAGGTGAGGTGCATGTCGACTCAAGGAGTTGTTGCCTACACTGGTGGGCAATAGGCCTCAAGAAATCTGAAGGGTATGGGGGATCAATGATGATATAGGCAGCTGAGGATAATACTTGCCATGGTCAAGGAACTTGTTTTTTTTGTTACGCTTCGACCAGGTAGGTCAGAGAGTAGCCCTTGTTGGGACAAAAACACAAGGAGTGTTGACAAGTCAATCAAGGAGTGATCTGGCTGACAAAGAGTCAATGTAGGATCTGAGGAGACTGCCCTTGACAACATTGAAGGGTGTGGAATGAGGATCACACTGAAAGAGAGCGGTGGAAAACAAGTATCTTGTATTTGGGTATGAAGTACAAGGGAGAAACAAGTTAAAGTACAAGGCTGGCAATAGGCCAGTTTATATATAAAGAGAGAAGGCTGTTGAGGGCCAGCTTGATGAGTATAAAAGAAGAAATAACCAATCATAAAACAATTGTACAATGCAATGGCATTGGACAATGTGTAAGCAAAAATGACCATCAAGGGACATGTCATCTGAAATTGAGGTAATACTGATGACATCAAATGCGATGGCATCATATACAAGTGTAAGCATGATTATGAGTGTGGGAAACATACAAAGACATAGGCCAAAGATGAGGATGAGATAGCTAAGACTTCGGTCAAAAAGAAATAAGTCCGATTATAATGACAAATAATGACAAATAGGGAAAATTGTAACACAAATAACACAGATAGTGTCTTATCCCCGGTATGCACACTTCCAAGCAGTGGCAGCTTATAGAGTTATCAAGGTCTGAGTATAAGATGAGGCTGACCTCACTAGCACACACCAGAGAGTTGATACTATGCAGTTGATTGCATAGATCAAGTTAGAGCTACTAAGTACATGAGTGTATGTTTATATATCTATAGGCAGTGGCTATGGATCTATGGATAGCTGCCCAGATTTGGGAGGTGAAGAGGATGAGTGAGAATGAATACTCTAAATAGAACGGGCTGGGATCAGCAGGATTAAAATTGATCAAAAACAGGGAAGTCTAAAGTTAGAAGTACAAAAGGAGAAAGGAGATCTTGGACCAGAAGTAGAAAATAGTACTTGCTCATTTTTGGGCGGTGAGATAATCAGAAAGAGAAAGGGGAAATTGGACCAT
>JBBPKG010000764.1:0-13104 GCA_038089115.1 Fistulinella cinereoalba | reverse complement strand
TCAGCAGGCTAGTAAAAATGTCCAGTTTATTTTCTTCATCATACAATGACTAGTAGCATCCTTATATGCACACTTAAGCTATCCAGAACCTCTCCTAACCTGAACCTATTTAGCAAAAACAAGTAAACAAAAGGATTTTGATGTCTCTATAGTCTAGTATAGTCATAGGATACCTAGAAATGATGTTCAGATATGTTTAGAGTCCATCAGTTCATTTGCCATGTCTGCAGAGCAATAGTTGTTCTGGAGTAGGAGAGGAGGGTCGGTCAGCCAGCGTCCCAGAAAGATGGGGGATCAAAACCAACAGTTGGAGGAGGTGGGTAGGATGTAGGAAGAGTGTTCTGGGGGGTCTATACAACAGGAAACATATGACATGAGCAGCAAAGTGCATTCAAGGAGGGGGGAGGAGGAGGAGGAGGAAAAAGTTTGCCGATAGTTTCTAACACTTGCCGATAGTTTGGAACCACGCACAAAGTGTTCATAGGAGTCCATTCAATGGGAAAAAACGTGTTAGCAGTCATTGTCAGGTGGACTGGACCATCGGCAAGAAGTTACCTGGGAGGGTATGATTTGGAGGGAAAAAGGCGACCATACCGACACAACAATCATTGCCGATTGTTTGGAAACATGATGGGACAGTGAAACCACTCCCAGCAGAGAATCCAAAGTGGTTTTCGAAAGGATAGTGAATAATCTGTGGAGTAGAGAATTGTTAGACTGGTCGGTCAGACAAACAAGGGCAGCTAGAGAGAGAACAAGGAAACGCACCAGAACAGTTCAACTTGGAGGGTCGTTCCAGACATCATGGAGAGTGCATCGTGCACGTTTTCATGTGGAAGAGCACAGTGGTGTGCTGCTGAAATGACGAGGAAGGGGGGGAGATCGAGGCGAGGCAGGCATTGTGGCATGGGAAAAAAGCGGCAAACAGGTGTTCGCCGTGGCGGCATATAGGTAGGCCGAATCGGAGGAAGACTTTTGTGAAAAAGAGTTGAGCAATCCCTGCTGCATCGATGTCTTTGGTACAAGGGGTGAAGATTACTCCCTTCATAAGCCCATGGTCAACCACGACCATGACAGAGTCAAAACCATTGGAGGGGGGGAGGCCGGTAATGAGATCGACGGAAATGAGGGAGAAGGGGCGGCTGGCGGAAGAGGGAATAGGGGAGAGGGCAGGGGCGGTGGGATGGGTGTTGGCCTTGTTGGCCTGGCAAGTGGCGCATCTGCGGACGAAACGGCAGACAAAGGTGGATAGTCCAGGCCACCAGTAGTCGCGAGACAGGAGATCTGTTGCGACCGAACTTGAGTCGCACGTCCAAAAGCAAAGAGGCTCGTCAAAGAGTATTCGCTAATGAGAAAGGCTAGTCCGAATAAATCCGGAGTAGCTTAGAGTTGGCTAGCCTTGGAAGGTGAAGGTCAAGGATAACCAAGATGGAGAGCCATCGAGGTTAGAGCCCTGGTTTATATACGGGAAAGCATGTATGTACATGTTTGGCACATGGTCTGTGCATAAATACGAGAAAGGAAAGAAAGCGATAAGAGGGCATAAGGCCATAGGTGGAATAAATATCGTACGACTGTGGGCATAGGGTTAATAGATAAGGGTCGTGACGTCATAATGAAGTCATCGTGATGTCATAGGGTCTAGCCCATGATGTCATAAAGAACCGTCTAGGTTCGGTCTAGAATAGAACAAAGGCTGTGACGCTCTGGGCGTGCACAGGTTAGAAGTCTGAAGATAAGATAAGTCGGATCTCGGATCTAGCCGAGATAAGATAAGATAACCGGAACTTGCCGGATAAGATAAGATAAAAAGATAAGATAAAAAGTGTCAGTGAAAACGTTGAAGTCCGTTAAGTGTAGTGGGCAAATACCGGTGCCCGTTTCAAGATCGAGGAGGTGGAGGTGGCCGCCATGGCCCCCAGCGGGGGAGGAGTGGATCAAGGAGACCAAAGTAGTCCACTGATCAGGGGGAACATACAGTCGTCCTTGGAAGTAGAGGCAATTGTTGGTGAATTGCCAGTCTTCGGGGCGTGCGTGGGGGAAGAGGGAATCCTCAGAGGCCATGGCATCGAGCGCTTTGATAACAAGGGGGTCAGATGGGGAAGAAAGGGCAATCTTCTGGGCCAGGGCAAGGTCAATGGCATTGATGAAAAGATCGTCGGGGAGGAGAGTGGTATTGTCATTGTCATGCGAGGTATCCACATCGTCCTTGTGGGAGAGGGCATCAGCAGGTCCCATAGACGTCCCAGGCAGATGGTGGAAGGACAGATCAAAGTCCTGGAGGAATAGTTGCCATTGGGCATGGCGGCGGGATAGTTTACGGGGTTCCTTGAAATATAGAAGGTTTTTGTGATCGGTGAGGATTGTGACCGAGTGTTCAGTTCCCTGGAGGTAATGTCGCCATTCCTCGAGTGCTAAAATAACACCGAGAAGCTCCTTATCGTAGATGTCATAGTTTCGTTCTGCTGGGGAGAGGGTGGAGGATCGGTAGGCGCAGGGGTGGAGATCCCCGTTTGCATCTTTTTGCATCAGGACACCGCCAGTAGCGGTAAGGGAGGCATCGGTCATGACAAAAAAGGGGCAGGTTGTGTCAGGCATCTGTAGGACGGGTTGGTCGAGGAAGAGTTTCTGAAGATGTCGAAAGGCCGCTGCTCCTTTCCCCAAACGAATAAGCGGGTCTTTTTGGTTAAGTCAATGAGCGGTCGGGCGGTGTGGGAGAAGTTGGGGATGAATTTCTGGTAAAAGTTGCAGAAGCCTAGGAATGATCAGACTTGCTTTACTCCAGTGGGTGATTTCCATTCCTTGATTGCGTCCAGCTTCCCAGGATCCATATGGACTGATCCTTGTTCTACTACCATCCCTAGGTATTCCACTTGCCTCTGATCAAAGAAGCACTTTGAGAGTTTGAGGTAGAGACGCTGTTCAAGCATCCTCTATAGGACCTTCTGGGTTCTTTTATCGTGGTCGTCTTGATTAGCGGAATGAATGAGGAGGTCGTCCATGTAGATAATGAGCCATCCTTCCGCAATGTAATCGGCGAAGATATCGTTCATGAACGCTTGGAAGGTGGAAGGGGAGTTGCACAATCCGAAGAACATCACTGTGGGCTCGAAGAGTCCAAACAGAGTGATGAAAGCAGCCTTCCATCGATCATCGGGGTGAATCTGCACATTGTTATATCCCCATCATACATCCATTTTGGTGAATATGGATGAGCCCTTGAGTTGGTCGATGAGGTCTCCGATGAGCGGGAGGGGGTAAGCATTCTTGATGGTGTGCGAGTTCAGGTATCGATAATCTTGACAAGGGCGGAGTTTCCCATCCTTCTTCTGGACGAAGAAGAAGGGGGATGCTTGGGGGGATTTACTAGGCTGTATCTTTCCGTTGCAAAGGTGTTCGTCGATAAACTCCTTGCACACCTTTGCTTCGGTAGGGTTCAGGGGATAGGCTTTGGCTCTCCTGGGGGAGAAGGTCTCCTGTAGATCAATTCGATGATCATGGGTTCTAGTGGGCAGTAGGGAGTCTGCTGCTTCTTCGGAGAATACAGAGGAGTATTTGATGAATTTTGATGGAAGGGTTTCTCCAGTCTTCCCTGATTCTTGGGCAATGGTAGTGCTGAGCATGGTTTTCCTGATTTCCTCAATCATATTTTCGCCGTTGGTCTCAAGATATCTTAGTAGGTATCTTTGCTCAAGGGGGTCGGGTTGTTTTGGTATGGATAGGGTGTTAGTTGTCCAATCGATCGTCGGGTTGATCCGTTTGAGCCAGCTCATTCCTAAGATCACATCATGTTTCTCACTTCCTAACACCAGGAATTGGTGTCGGGTTGGTACCTTGTCCGTAGTGACGTCCAGGGTGGTCTGGTATTTGATGATTCCCTTGGCATTGGTGGTTCCATTGGCATTGATGGCTTGGCGAGGTTTCTTGAGGGGGATGAGAGGGAAGGAAAATTTTCTGGCGATCTTCTTGCTGATGAAGTTTCCGGTTGCTCTACAGTCTACAAGGGCTTCCATGGTTTCAGCGGTTTCTCTCTCTGGGACGTTGATCAAAACGGGGATTGTTATTGATCTTCGTTCGGAGGATACTAGTACAGAGAGATATTCTGGGGTTCCTGATGCTGTAGCAGGTCCCCCTTCTAAAAATCCGTGGTGGAGAGTCGTGCGATTGTTTCTTCTTCTTCGCCGAAGCATTCCTTGAGTACTCTAAGGACCTCATCCTTCCTTACTCCTTTCTTTCCTCTTAATTCTTTCATGTACTCATCTACTTCGTCTTTCTCTGAAGTTTCAGTGGTACAGGTTTGTTCCTTTCAAGGGGTTCTAGGGAGAGGTTTATTTTGATTCGGTCGTGGGTGATTGGGATGGTTCCTGGTGTTACATCCAATCTTGTGGCAGATAAAACACCTGTTTTCACACATATGGTGTGCTTGCTCAGTGGGTGAGAGTCGGATTGCATCAACATCCATCGCGTTTGGATCTTTGGTTCTTCCAGGGGCGATGTATTTCCTTTCCCTAATATCCTTAGCCCTCTGGATTGCTCTGAAGGTTTCCCTGGCGTGATCGATCCATGCGTCTGGGATCTCTGGTTCCTTTCCAGAGAAGGTGATTCGCTCCATCAGATCAGGATGAAGTCCTACTGTGATGATTTCGCATTTGGTTCCTTCAAAGACATCTTTGGCTCTTGCTACTAGGAGCCGATATTGGGAGATGAAATGCTCCAGTTGCTCGAGGGTGGGGTGTCGGCTGGACAGCATTGCTAGTTTTCTTAGTTCCCGTTGGACTTCCTTTTTTCCGTCCTTTGAGAAAAAGGTATCTCGTACTTCCTTGACGAAGAAAGTCCAGTTTTGTTGGTCCGTCGGGATCGTTTTCGCCATCATTCGCTCATAGTATGATTCGGCGAATGATAATCCTAGCCCTTTGCTCATTTTGTTTAGAGCAGTAGCGATTTTAGCATCTTCTGAGTAGATGCCGGGGTTCATTTCATAGTAGGCCGTCATGGCTGCTGTCTGTTACAAGTATCCAACTTGTACTGTGCGAGGTGACCTGCGAAGGACAGGGGTAACCTGCGAAGGACTGGTGCGAGGTGACCTGCGAAGGACAGGGGTAACCTGCGATGGACTATGCGAGGTGACCTGTACGAAGGACAGGGGTAACCTGCACTAAGCTCTGCACAGAGCGACAAAGGGGACACTTGTATGGGGAACGCAATAGTCCCTTGCACAAGGTCAGCGAGCACTTCTGGTGGCTCGAGACGCGAGAGGAGTGTGAGTCTGAGTTAAAGAGATTCTCCGTCTCACACTGGAGAGGTCCCTTGGGCAAGACACTAGGCTTGGATTGCGTAGATCTAGCTAAGGAACTAAAGTACAAGCAGCCTGGTATTTATATTGTGAGGATGGGGCTGTGAGCCCGGAAGTGGTGAGGCTGTCCGTGGAGATAAGGGAGAATGGAAGGCATGGTCCGCCCGACATGAGGCGAGAGATAAGTAAAAGTACACAAAAAGGGGAAAGAGAAAATACACTGTACGACCAGAAACGGGTTTATCTAGAAGCGCTGGTCCCGGTTAAGGGGGCGTATGAGAATGTCCTCCGGGTAGGGAATAACTATCAGTTCCTCCGCTTCCAACTCCTCGTTAAGCCTACCGAACAGCAGAGGGAAAACTGTATCATTACCCCCGTTGTATGACTGATTGTCCTCATCAGTCCCAAGCGTAATCTGCGTTGACCCCATACCCGGCAGGGTCGTAGTCGGAATCAACGTCGAGAGAGGGGTTGGTTGGGAGAGGTCGGTGGGGGCAGGCATCGGGGAGATGACCCGGGGAGGCGTGAAGGCAGTGGGGGCAAATGTGTTGAGGACAGTGTCGTCGTAAGTGGGAACGACTTCCGCATTCCCAGCAGGGGGGGTGGTGGACTCTGGAAGACCCTTGTCCATGTACATCTGAGAGAGGCGTTTGGTATAAGGTGTGACCCTGTTGCTGTCTGCGTCGCTGAGGTCGCTGTTGGTGCTGAGAGGGCTCCCCAGGTATGAGGGAACGTGAGGGTACGCCGGTACCGGCATTTGTGGGACCAGGGACACGGTTCGCCTGATCTGTGGGTGGGGGCATGGTAGAGGGGGAGGGGATTCGCCGCGTAGGAATCGAGTCGCCAGGCATCGTCGGAGTAGAGCGAGTGCGGGGGTCTGTTCCATCCCCTCCAGCATATGGGTTATATCGTGCTCCAGAGCCTCCTCCAGGTCGCGCAAAGTCTGCGATCTCGGGGTAACTGGAGTGGAGTCTGATCCATTCCTGGCGGCCGGAGTGGGGGAGGGATTGGACGAAGGTGCGGAGGATGGGGTAGAGATAGACGGGGGGAATCTCTCGGACAACCTCGAGGAATCCAAGGTCCCAGAGTGAGAACAGGAAACTGTCTCGCATGGCAAGGACATGCTCGAACAGTTGGGGGGAGTAGATCCGATGATTGTCCGGGTCGACGACGTAGTTTCGTAGGGCGACATATCGGAGGTAGGAATCGGCGAGGCGGTAGAGGGTGATCGAGGTGGCGAAGGCTTTGATTTCCTCAAGAACGTTGTTGGTAGAGGTGGATTCTAAGATGGTGGCAAATATAGACAGGATGGTGCCGATGGGGAAGACTTGAAAAGCGAGGAAAGGTGGGATGGGGGTGGGGGTGCGGGAATCCTCTACGGTAGGATAGTTCTCTGGAGTTTCCATGAGAACTGGGGGGGAAGGGAACTTGGGAGGGGAGGTAGGGATGGACATTGTTTATATGTGGGATTGAGTGCGGGAGTCAGAGTCGGTGTCGTTTTTTATAAGCCCGTATGAGGGCTTTTGCGCCGGTTAGATTCCGCTCGGGTTCCCATGTATTTTCGGAAGAGGGGTATCCTTTCCATCGGATCAGATAGGATAGGTTCTTTGTTCCACGGTGCGCCACTATCTGCTCCACTTCATATTGTTCTTCCCCGGCGATAAGGTCAGGTGGGGGTCGATTAAAGTTTGGACCGTGTTCAGGGGTGGAGATATACGGTGATAGGAGGGAGGCGTGGAACACGTTGTGCATCTTCCAGGTGGGAGGTAGTCGGAGCTCGTAAGTGATAGGAGATAAGACTTTTGTGATAGTGAAGGGTCCTTCTCGTTTTGGGGCAAGTTTCCTAGACGGGTAGGATGTTCGAAGATTCTTTCCGTCTAGCCATACCTGATCCCCGGCTTTCCACGGTTTGAAGGTGGATTTGATCCGATCCTTCATTCGTTTGATTGCTAGGTTCCTGGCTGCCAGGGCCTCGTCCCTGGCCTTATCTAGGGTTTCGAGTCGATTGGAGAGGGCGGGGATGAAGGTTTGACCGATTTTGGGGTAGGCGCGTGGTTCGTACCCCATCATTAGGAAAAAGGGGGAGAGATTGCTTGTGGAGTGTCAGGAGGAGTTATGGTGGAATTCGGCGAGAGGGAGGAGATCGTGCCATATATCTGGTCTTCCGTCGCAGAAGATGCGGAGATACGTCTCGAGTTCCTGGTTTACTCGTTCAGTGGCTCCATCTGTCTGCGGGTGGTAGGCGGTGGAGAGAGCGATGTCGTATTTTAGTAGTCTGGCCAATTCTAGCGCGAAGGCAGAAGCGAATTGGGGGCCTCGGTCAGAAATGCATTTGTCGTGGAGACCAAAACGGGGGAACACGTTCCGAAGGAAGAGTTGTGCGACTCCAGCTGCATCGATATCCTTAGTGCATGGAGAGAAAATTACCCCCTTAGTAAGCCCATGGTCGACCACGACCATGACCGAGTCGAACCCATTAGACACGGGGAGGCCGGTGATAAGATCAACCGAGATAAGGGCAAAGGGGCGGGTGGCGGAAGAGGGGATCGGAGAGAGAGCCGGGGTGACGGGGTGAGTATTCACCTTGTTGGCTTGGCATATGGCGCACCCACGAATAAAGCGGCGGACAAAGGTGGACATGCCGGGCCACCAGAAGTCGCGAGAGAGGAGATCAAGGAGGCAGAAATGCCCGCCATGGCCCCCCGCGGGGGAAGAATGGATGCGAGAGACCAAGTCGTGCCGCTGATCCGAGGGAACGTACAGTCGGCCCTGGAAATAGAGGCGATTGTCGGAAAAGGTCCAATCGGACAGGTGGGCGCGGGGAAAGAGGGAATCTTCGTTTGCCATGGCCTCCAAGGCCTTAAGAACGAGGGGGTCGGAGGGGGAGGAGAGGGCAATCTTGTCGGCGAGGGCGAGGTCTAGTGCATTGATGAATAAATCCTCGGGGAGGAGGGTGACATCGGCATTGTCGGTAGTGGTATCTACGTCATCTTTGCGAGACAAGGCATCGGCTGGCCCCATTGAGGTTCCAGGGAGGTGGGTGAAGGATAAGTCGAAGTCCTGGAGGAACAGTTGCCAGCGGGCGTGGCGGCGGGACAGTTTTCGAGGCTCTTTGAAATACAGGAGGTTCTTGTGGTCGGTAAGAATAGTTACCGTGTGTTGGGTTCCCTGCAAATAGTGTCGCCATTCTTCGAGGGCGAGAATTACTCCCAAGAGTTCCTTATCGTAGATGTCATAGTTCCGTTCCGCAGGGGAGAGGGTGGAGGATCGATAAGCACAGGGGTGGAGGTCTCCGTTGGAATCTTTCTGCATCAAGACTCCCCCGGTCGCCGTTAGCGAAGCGTCAGTCATGACGAAGAAGGGTTGGGTCGTGTCCGGCATACTCATGACTGGCTGCTTAAGGAAAAGTGTCTGGAGCTGTCGGAACGCGTTTTCCTGTTCTGTCTCCCAGGTGAAGTGGCGAGTTTTCTTGGTGAGGTCGATGAGTGGGCGAGCGATATGGGAAAAGTTTGGGATGAATTTGCGGTAGAAGTTGCAAAATCCTAGAAATGATCGGACCTGCTTCACTCCGGTGGGTGATTTCCATTCTTTTATGGCGTCTAGTTTCCCTGGGTCCATGTGGACAGACCCCTTTTCGACGACCATCCCGAGGTATTCTACGCGTTGTTGATTGAAGAAACATTTGGACAGCTTAAGGTATAGTCGTTGTTCCGTCATTCGCTGGAGGACCTTTCTAGTTCGTTCGTCGTGGTCAGTTTGATTGTCTGAGTGGATCAGAAGATCGTCCATGTAGATGATCAGCCATCCTTCTGCGATGTAGTCGGCAAAGACATCGTTCATGAAGGCCTGGAAGGTGGAGGGGGAGTTGCAAAGACCGAAGAACATTACCGTAGGTTCGAAGAGTCCAAAGGGGGTGACAAAGGCAGCTTTCCATCGATCGTCGGGGTGTATCCGGACGTTGTTATACCCCCACCGTATATCCATCTTGGTGAATATGGATGACCCCTTTAGTTGGTCGATAAGATCACTGATCAGAGGGAGGGGGTAGGCGTTCTTGATCGTATGGGAATTTAGGTAGCGATAGTCCTGGCAGGGGCGTAGTTTTCCGTCCTTTTTTTGTACGAAGAAGAAGGGGGAGGCTTGGGGGGACTTGCTAGGTTGGATTTTCCCATTCTGTAGATGTTCGTCGATTAACTCTTTGCAGACCTTCGTTTCCTGGGGGTTAAGCGGATACGCTTTTGCTCGTCTGGGGGAGAAGGTTTCTTGTAGGTCTATTTTATGGTCGTGGGTTCTGGTAGGGGGGAGCGCATTTGCTGCTTCTTCGGAAAAGACAGAGGAGTATTGGGCGAATTTCTGGGGGAGTTCCTCTCCGATCTTCCCAGTTTCTTGGGCAATGGTGGTACTGAGTGTCATTTTTCTGATTTCTTCTATCATGTTGTTGTCGTCCGTGTCCAGATATCGCAATAGGTATCGTTGCTCAAGGGGGTCGGGTTGATGGGTTACGGTGAGAGTGTTGGTTGTCCAGTCGATGGTGGGGTTTACTCGTCTTAACCAGTTCATTCCCAGGATGATATCGTGCTTTTCGCTTCCGAGCACAAGAAATCGATGTCGGGTGGAGATGTTGTCGGTGGATACATCTAAGGTGGTCTGGTATCGGATTACTCCTTTGGCATTGGTAGTTCCGTCCGCGTTGATCGCTTGTCTGGGGGTTTTGAGAGGAATGAGGGGGAAGGAGAGTCTTCGGGCGAGTTTCTTGCTGATAAAGTTTCCGGTTGCTCCGCAATCTACTAAGGCTTCTATGGCTTCAGCGGTTTCTCTCTCTGGAACGTTGATCGAAATAGGGATGGTTATTGATTGTCGTTCAGATGATACAAGTACAGAGAGATATTCTGGGGTTCCTGACGCTGTGGCAGGTCCCCCAACTAAAAATCCTTGGTAGAGAGATGGGCAATTGTTTCTTCTTCTTCGGCGAAGCATTCCTTGAGCACCCTGAGTACTTCGTCCTTCTTTACTCCTCTTTTCCCTTTCAGTTCTCTGACGTATTCGTCTACTTCGTCTTTCTCCGTTGTTTCCATAGTACGAGTCTGCTCCCTTCGAGGGGTTTGCGGGAGTGGTTTGTTTCGGTTGGCTCGAGGGTGTCCGGGATGGTTTCTCGAGTTACATCCGACCTTATGGCAAATGAAGCATCGGTTTTCCCTCATGTGGCGGGCTCGCTCAGTAGGGGAAAGACGGACGGCGTCGACATCCATTGCGTTGGGGTCTCTTGCCCTTCCGGGGGCGATGTATTTTCTTTCTCTTATGTCTTTAGCTCTTTGGATAGCCCGGAAGGTTTCCCTTGTGCGTTCGATCCATGCGTCGGGGGTTTCCGGTTCCTTCCCAGAGAAAGTGATTCGTTCCATGAGATCTGGGTGGAGTCCTGCGGCCAGGATTTCACATCTAGTTCCATCCGAGACATCCTTGGCTCTGGCGACCAAGAGTCGGTATTGGGAAATAAAGCTTTCGAGGTGTTCGAAAGTGGGGTACTTAGATGCTGGCATTGCCAGTTTCCGTAAGGCTCTCTGCGCTTCCTTTTCTCCATCTTTAGAAAAGAAGGTGTCGCGTACTTCTTTGACAAAGGCGACCCAATTTTGTTGTTCAGTCGGGATTGTTTTGGCCTGCATTCGTTCGTAGTAGGATTCGGCAAAGGTTAATCCTAGCCCCTTGCTCATTTTGTTTAGAGCAGTAGCTATCCTGGCATCGTCAGAGTAGATGCCAGGATTCATGTTGTAGTAGGCCGTCATGGCCGCTGTCCACCATTTGGCATGTTCGGGTTTTCCGCTGAAATCATCAGGGAGCCCGGCCTTGAGCTCGCTAGTACGTGCTCGTGAATCAGACATCTCGATATCGGGGTCGATGGGGGGTAGGGGGGATGGGATGCGGAATCATCCTTGGGAGGCGGATTCTCTTCGGGGTCGAGCGGGGTAGGAGGGGCGGGAAGGGAGGCGGGAAGTGGAGGGTTGGGCGGTAAGGAGATATCGATCAGGGAGATGCTGTCCTTGTTCCTCAAGGAGTCGCTTGGCTAATCCGATTGAGAGGGTCCCCTCGTCAATCCTCTGGGTGATCTGGTCTGGGGAGAGCAGATCGGTGCGGGTGGAAATAGTGGGGGTCTCTTGTTCCTGTTGCAGCTCGAGTTCTTCGTCGGAGCCGCCTTCTTCCTCAGATGAGGCAGAGTCCGTCCTAGGATCTCTGTACGGTAGGTCCTCGTCAGAGGACTGGGGGAGTCGGTAGGAAATGATGGGCGACGGTGCGTGGTAGCAAGGTCGTAGGGTTCAGCTAGATCTTTTGTTACAAGTATCCGACTTGTACTGTGCGAGGTGACCTGCGAAGGACAGGGGTAACCTGCGAAGGACTGGTGCAAGGTGACCTGCGAAGGACAGGGGTAACCTGCGATGGACTATGCGAGGTGACCTGTACGAAGGACAGGGGTAACCTGCACTAAGCTCTGCACAGAGCGACAAAGGGGACACTTGTATGGGGAACGCAATAGTCCCTTGCACAAGGTCAGCGAGCACTTCTGGTGGCTCGAGACGCGAGAGGAGTGTGAGTCTGAGTTAAAGAGATTCTCCGTCTCACACTGGAGAGGTCCCTTGGGCAAGACACTAGGCTTGGATTGCGTAGATCTAGCTAAGGAACTAAAGTACAAGCAGCCTGGTATTTATATTGTGAGGATGGGGCTGTGAGCCCGGAAGTGATGAGGCTGTCCGTGGAGATAAGGGAGAATGGAAGGCATGGTCCGCCCGACATGAGGCGAGAGATAAGTAAAAGTACACAAAAAGGGGAAAGAGAAAATACACTGTACGACCGGAAACGGGTTTATCTAGAAGCGCTGGTCCCGGTTAAGGGGGCGTATGAGAATGTCCTCCGGGTAGGGAATAACTATCAGTTCCTCCGCTTCCAACTCCTCGTTAAGCCTACCGAACAGCAGAGGGAAAACTGTATCACTGTCCACCATTTGGCATGTTCAGGTTTTCCGCTGAAGTCATCAGGGAGGCCTGCCTTGAGCTCGCTAGTACGTGCTCGGGAATCGGTCATTTCGATATCTGGGTTGAGGGGGGGTAGGGGTGAGGGAACACGGAATCTTCCTTGGTTGATGGATTCTCTGTGCAGTCATGCCGGGAAAGATGAGGGAGAGGGTCGGGCAGGGAGTTGTGTGCTAGAGGGTTGGGGGGTGGCAGGGTCTAGGAGATATTGATCTGGGAGATGTCTTCCTTGTTCCTCAAGGAGTCATTTTGCTAGTTCAGTTGAGATGACGCCTTCGTCTAATCGCTGGATGATCTGCTCTGGGGAGATGGTTGGTGCAGCAATGATGGGCAGTTCTTGTTCCTGTTGTAGTTTGATCTTGTCAGAGCTACTTCCTTCTTCCTCAGATGAGGCAGAGTCCGCCCTTGGATCTCTGTATGATCGATCCTTGTCGGACGACTGGGGTAGTCGGTAGGAAATGGTGGGCGATGGTGCGTGGTAGCAAGGTCAAAGGTTTCAGCTAGATCTTTTGTTACAAGTATCGAGAGGTCGAACGTCACTTAGCCCTGATGGACACCTGACGGACACCTGACGGACACCTGACGGACACCCAGCCGACAGGGTCGGGAACAGTGTTGATACTTGTATGGGGAACGCTAGCGATTCCTTGCACAAGGATAGCGAGTGTTACGCTTCGACTTGGGTAAGTCGGAGGGTAGCCCTTGTTGGACAGAAACACGAGGGATGTCGCAATGGCGACCAAGGAGTGTTGCGATAAAGCAACCAAGAGAGTGACCTGGCCGACAAGGGGT
>JBBPKG010000763.1:0-13131 GCA_038089115.1 Fistulinella cinereoalba | reverse complement strand
GAGAAATAACGTAAGCGTGGAGGGAAATAATGAGGCGCGGCGAGAAGAAAAGGCGCGGCAGGCCAAAAGAAAAGTGCGGGGCCGCAAAAGGGGCGGGGGGAATAAATGTGCATCCGTGGCGTCATAGCCGCAGTGCCATTGTGCCTGTCCAAAAAAAAAAAAGAGTTTAAACAAGTTGGCGGCCTTTCATATTTCAACTCCCACCCAGACCGAAGATCGAACTTTGAATCTCTCTGGCGCAACGACAACGACACCATCATAGCATGAGTTACAGCAAGTTCGGACGACGCCGATCGGAGCTCAAACAGCTTTCGCCGAGATTGCAGTTGCAACTCGATCTTTCGGACATGCTAATGCCTTGCATACGTTGACCACTCCCACCCAAATACGACCCGGATAAATTTTCCGTTGACCCACGTGGGTCTGTCCCTCGTCAAGCATGTTTATGTTTTCGGAAACTCGGTTGGCTCGCCACCGATGCTCGCCAACAGAATGATCAAGGCTGCACTGGGCTTGGCTTAGACAGCGAACCGTGCCCTTCTATCCATGACAACACTGTCTCCATGAGCGCTGTTACCGCTACGCATACTCGCTACGGTGGCCCCTTTGGTGAATGCGGACCAAGCTTACATTAAACGCTGCCTCCAAAGCTATAAGCAATACCGATCTGAAACGACACCCAGAAAACCCGTTCCATGGCCCCTCGTCTGCATAACGCCTCTGGGAGAAGCGGTCTTTCGGGATGCTACCGTATTTGCGATGTGACATGAAACGACGTTTGACAGGCAGATACGTCTGAGGAAATTCATTCAAGGGGACGTGCACGGACAGACTAAGCAGGGGCGACTACATTCCGGAACCCGACCAATCCGGGAAAAGCACATACCTCGAGTCACCTGGCTTATATATCAACCGCCACCACACTGGTCTGTGTCCCCCGTTACCGAAAGCAGCATTTCCACCGAGGTAACCGGGGCAACTCCAGGTTTCATCTCGGATCGGGGATCAGGTGGCTCCGTATTTAAACGGCCCAGCAGCTGACGGGTTCGCTAATCGCTACCACTAATCAGCATTCCCCCCATGAAGTTCTTGCTCCTTGCTGCCGCGCTCGGCTTCGCAACCTCTGCATTCGCCTACAACTCGACATACACTCTATCATACTATGCCCTTTACGACAACGCCACTACCCCGCTGACGGACGTCACATGCTCTAATGGTGAAAACGGTCTCATTACCCAGGGATACAAAGATTTCGAAGACATCCCCAGCTACCCGTATATCGGAGGCATCTCCGGCCTGAAGTGGAATTCGTATCAGTGCGGCTCTTGCTATAAAATTTCGTACACCCACGGCAACGGTGTTACCGTCTCCTTCAACATGACAGCCATCAACAACGTTGCAGGGTCCTCGCACGCTATCACGACCTCGGCGGAAGCTCTGAAGCACCTAGGTCTGACTGTTGACAAAGGCCCGGTCTCCGTCAACGCGACTAGGCTACCTAAGAATGCGTGCTACCATCCGTGAGCTACAAGGGTAAGCCATTCACTACTTTCCTGTTCGGCAACATTTTGACCGTGATTAAATAAAATAAACAAGAAGCTTCCCCCCTTTAAACACCTTTCACGTCTTTCTTTAAACGTTTTCCTTTCGAGATTAACTGTATGCACTCATAATGCTTGAGATTCTGCGCGCTCATATCATCGATAGAATTTGTCCTGTAACAGGACCGTCTTACGTGATACCTATGTTTATATAGAATTGACTTTGTTGGAAAATCAAAGCGTTCTTTAAGGCGTCAAATGACTTTCTACTGCTCAGATTAGCCAGATTTGAGCGGGTGCCTCGAGTCGGGGCATTCTTATGGACGTTGCTGATCACATGCTTCCACCATGCGGTGTGATAAGGAATTAGATCAAGGATATCGGTCATCGGCTCGACATTCCCTCCGCTGATCATTAATCTACGCATCACGCGCGGGTGGGCTAGAAGCCGCCGCCACGAGAATTCAACACAGAATGATGACCGCACCAGCACTGGTAACTCGTCGTACCACCTTCTGGCGTTTTCTCTGTCACAAATGACTGTCACAAATACTGAGCCAAATGGCCACATCTGTCCGGCCACGGCTCAGGTCCACCGTCCCGCTCGCTCGGCTGACCTTGGCACTGCACGTTGATTTCCCTCTGCGAGTTTTCTCAAATAAAAAGGTAACTGTGGCAGGACCCGTCCTCAAAGCTATATAGCCAGTCCATGATGGAGACTGCATCAACGCAGGCCCGGCCCATCAAGTCTTTCTCCACCCATCTGCTTGTCTGCATCATGAGATCTTTCGCCGCCTCCATCCTCGCATTAACATGCTTGCCTTTTTTGCCGCAGCTACCTCCGCACAGACGTCGGAAATACATACTCTCGTACGATCCGACGTACGACGATGCATGCTTCTCTCTGGATGCCGTTGCCTGCTCGACCGGCGTGAACGATCTCATCACCGAGGGCTACACTACAATCGGCTCCCTTCCCAACTTCCCGAACCTCGGAGGCGTGTACACAGTGACGGGTTGACTCTACGACTCCCCTGCGTGTGGCACATGCTACAATGTCACTTACGGTGACAACACGCTCTCCGTCTTAGCGGTTGAACTCGGGAGGGTCGAGGTCAGGTCGATTCAGGTCGCGGTATCATACTGTGGGCTATGATCGACTCATGGCAGGTGAGAGTAAGATCTGCAGGTGATGTTCATCAATAAACAGGATAATAAATGTTCCCATGAACCATTTCGCTCCTATGGTTTATTTTTTTTTGGAGGGTCCAAGTTACCGCGTGGGCATGGAAGCCGCTCGGGTAGATACTTGATCATGTCACGCACAACAACAGTGAGGAGCTCTGACGCATATTATCTACCGAAGTGAAACATGCGGCGTCTTAGATCTGATACACCCATGAGGACATGAAGCAAGCGCTGTAGCGCTCGATCGTGGAGGATAATGCCAGCAATGGTTCTCTGGATAACGTCCAGAGCCCCAGCACCACAGGCAGCGCCGCTGCGCCGGCGATCAGCTTTCTTGTCTGCGAGGAAAGCCGCTTGGCACCGAGCCAGGTGGCGCGCAGAACGTTTGCCCCCTCGACGCCATGCACCAACACACTGGCCACGAGCCCTGCGTACAGCGCCCAACTGCGCCACGGAAATTGGCTCAGACCAGTCTTCACGAGTTCGTAGTCCAGCTCGGCGGGTCCGACGGCGAGGATCGGCGAGGACACATTGGTCGGTGCAAGGCGGTGCGTGATGATATGGATGGGCAGGAACGCAAGGGAGGCATAGGCAGCGAGGCTCAGCGTGCTCGTGAGCTTACGGGGTTGCTTGGAGGCTGGTGTGAACAGTCTCCTGGCAACACCCGACGCGACGTGTATGACGAACGGGGTCAGAAGCAAATACTTCTCTCCGAACGGGGTCTGGTAATACTCCCTTCCCAATACCTAGATTGTCACTGTGGGTGAGCGACAAGCTTGGAGTGCTACAAGGCGCTTGATGCGCACCATGACGTTGGAAGACAGTGTGGACCCTCCCACATTTGCGAGGATGGGTGCAGACAGGTGGATCAGGAGAAAGGTGGATAGGAACGGCGCAGTTGCGTGTGTCAACTTGGCCAAAACGGGAGTCAATGATGCCCTTGGACGGTCAGGTGGATTCATGGTGTCCCTTCAGGTCAATTGTCAGCGTCAGTGTCGCGGACTGCGGCGGCAGTTCCCGGGCCAGGGACGTTCAGGTTCCCGAACCTAAAGTCTTGATTTCTGACAGCAGCAGGCACCGCATTTTTTTTATCAGCCTCGGCTCGATAAGACATCAACGCCTAGGAGCGCCTTGACGTTCAACCTCATAGTCACTCCTCGTGGGGTCCTTTTCGCGATCACCGAGGACTATCGCTGAATCATCACTGCGGAATAATCTTTTACTGGTTGATTGCAAGAAAAAAAGCCATCTAACACATCAGGAAAATCATAACGAGCGTTTGATCAATATGGCATTGACGTTTGGTTTGATCGGTCACCAACTCCTGGAATACCGCCAACTATGTCATCCTTCCTCTCCGTCAATCAATGACGACAGGGCCAAGGTACTGCATGGTGAACCCAAACGGTTTCGGTCGAAGAGACCCGCCTTGACTCCGTATCGGGCTTATTGAATTTGATGTTTGCTTGCGTCACATTGGTGGACATGTCAGTGTTGACACCTTCTGTTCCTCTGTGGCTGATATATATCCTGGCATTTAGATTGGCGAGAAGCGTATTGCAGTAGATCGAGCACAGCGGAAGGGCAAATACTGCGTAAATCAGGTTCGTAGGTAGCACGTCGACCTACCGTGTATTCATAGCAACTTTCTTGGGAAAAACGTACCAGGACGGCAGCCAGGAGGGAGAGCATCGCGGTTCAGATACCACTATTAACGGCAAACGCGGTGAAACGGTCCAGAATCTTTGCCGTGCTTGTGAGCCCCGACCAAGCAGTGCCTATGAGTCACGTTCACCTTTTGAAACCAGCGGTCACCCGTTTGCGGGTGAGTAAACATGTCAAAAAGGCTGCAATCAACACATCGACGCCGGCCGCAACGGAGCAATATGAGACCGATATAGCCTAATCGCGAGATCTTGAGTGGGCCCCTCCGAATAATAGGTAGACTTGCTGTGGAGAAGCTGTCACCAATTGTGCTCAATGAGAAGGCACGAATACTATAACAGTAAAGATGTTTAGCGGAGTGCAAAGTTTATGCATGAACTGATTGACCTTCCGTTTTCAATGTACAGCCCCTTCACGACATAGACTGGCATTCATCAAGAATATCGAGTTCAACTAATGTTCCACTCAAAGAAGCCACTAGTAGATGTACAATGCTGGTGTTCAGACTCACTTGTACCCCAGAATTTATGCATATATGATATATGAGCATTACTCGGCTGGTAAACGCTAAGTGGAATCTAGATCGTGGGTATGAGTCAGGAACGGGACGATCGTGCAGACTTCCTACCCAAATGAGTGGCGCCACAAGATTATTGCCACTGACTGCATCCCTGTCAATGAGCATAGTTAACTCCGATGCCCAGACGCATACTTATGTAAATTCGGTATACGAAGAAACCTTACGTGGGTAATACAACGGGAATCTTGAGGACGTCAATTTCGCTGCTGGATATTTCGAAGCTGAGGCGTTACCGTTAAAAGTTGTTGCATCTAGACGGATCGACCAACGCTTCCAAGGACATAAATAATAAATGAACTTACGACGAACTCATTGGTAGTGAGTCATGTTCAGGATGGGAAGGATGCGCATCTGCAAACGATAACTCTCGGGATTGCATCAACGAACGATGTAGGGTTTGTCAGCGCAAGCCACATATGCTGAGTCATGATAAATGAGCGATTCTAGCGTTATACGAACTTGAGAGACCTACTTCCGCTGACCACCACTGCTTGATGAATTGCATTCACCACCCTGTCACAAGCCTCCGAAGTGCAGGAGAGAAATAATGACGAGCGCACCGCAATGAGGCCACCTGAAGCAAGGTCAGAATCACGTTCAAGTTGTGCTAGACTTTTTGGAAATACTCACAAAAAAGATGTAGATGTCGGTCGTCCTGATATCTGAAAAAAGGGATCATCAAGTAATGAGATGAATAGTACGGATAAAAATCTTACTGGATATAATGGAATTTTTTTCATGATCCAGTAGGAGTTCGATGTCCTTTGTTGACATAACAGCAGGCGTGTGCGGAAACATCACTCACGTCTGCGTACATACTACGCCGTAGAAAGCCGGATAATATAGATGAAAGATAGAGCACGCCATACAGTGGGTCGACTGGGATGGGGAAGGAAGACATTACTCGGATTCGACCTAGATACATGGATGTCACCTAGGGTGGTTCGACCTGGTAAGATCATGATGGACCATCCATTTAAGGTAGCGGCCCATCAATGTAATGTTGCCATTTTCCCTTTGGCTGATCGACCGAGAACTCCTCTGCACGGCCGCGGGGTGAGCGAAACAACTTTGAAACAACAGGCCTTCCGTATCTTCGTGGCACTGGTGCCGTACTTCCGCTTCGCTCGGTTCTCCCCGCCGGAGGAATCACGATGTGCCAGTGCTTAGCGCTTAGTAGTGGTTCGCATCGGTCTAAGTGAAGGCTTCTGATATTAGTGTAAACATCCTAGACTAGACACAGAGTCATCGGTTGGTAAAATGGACGAATTACCATGTCCATGTTACACCTTTTCTGCCATCATATCAATAGCAACAGTTGATAATCCTGGAATTGAATTGAATCATAAGTTTGGAATGTGATCAACCTGGCTTGCCTGCCCTAAAGTCCGTATATTCGGCGACAAGTCATCTCCGGCGGTGTATTAGCAGTTTGACCTCCATTTCCTCTTCGCCGTCAACCCTCCTGAAGCATTAATTTGCTTCTCTCCTGTGCCCGCTTCCCGTCCTCCTGAACCCGATGGCTTCTCAGCTCTCCCAGCAATATGCGCGTGAGCCTGCACAGTATTTGACTAGTCCGATCGACAGCTCATCTAACCATCTAGTCCGCGCTCAAAAGAGCCTTGGTCTCGTCGGTGGCACGCCAGATTATGTCCCTCTTTCTGGTTTTCTCTGCCCCGATGTGCCAGCTCGCACCTACCACTACAGCAACGATGGAAGGCTCTTTGCCTATGCCCTCCCAAGCGTGTGCGCACCGCCTCGTACCTTTCGCTGGCCTTCATCTGACTTTCTCGCTATGTAGTGTTCGGGTCTTCCAGGCAGAGGGTGCAAATCTATTGCAAGAACTGAGCATCTCCAACGTCGTCGAGCTCCAGTTCTCCCCGCGCGGAACGTACATTTCCACTTGGGAACGTCCTGGTACGTACACGTCCACCGCGTTTTGGCCTCGTGTCTATCTCATCACCTGATAATCGCTTGCGCATTCTTTTCCCATCCGCAGCCAAGCTCGAGGACGGTGCGCAGCACAAGAATCTCCGCATCTTCTCCGTCTCCACGGGTGAAGAGCTTGGCGCCTTCACGCAGAAGTCCCAGGAAGGCTGGAATCTTCAGTACACAATCTCGGAATCCCATGCCGTTCGCCTCGTCTCACAGGAGGTGCAGGTATTCCGCCCCGCCGAGTGGGGCAAGGGTGTGGTTGATAAGCTGAGAGTTGAAGGCGCCTCGATGGTGTCGCTCAGCCCTGGGCTGAATCCATCTCTCGCGGTTTTCGTTCCGGAGAAAAAGGTGCGAGTTTTGACTTTCGGGTATGCACATCTGATCCGTTAACGATCAACAGGGTGCTCCCGCTAGTGTTAAAATTTATAGCCTTCTCGCCCTCTCCGGCGCCCCCACGTGTTCAAAGACCTTTTACAAGGCCGATCGCTGCCAGATCAAGTGGAATGATCTCGGAACCCAGGCGCTGGTCCTCACTCAAACTGATGTGGACAACTCCAACATGAACTACTACGGGGAGACATCCATGTACCTTCTCAGTGCGGCTGGAAATTTTGACTGTCGCGTCACCCTCGACAAGGAAGGGCCCATTCACGACGTAGCGTGGAGCCCCAACAGCAAAGAGTTTGGGGTTGTGTATGGCTGTGAGTCCGCTCTCCTAGGCATTGGCCTTGATTACTAAGGTTTCCGGGTAGACATGCCCGCCAAGACAATGCTCTTTGACCAGCGTGTGCGTGCATTGCACGACTTTGGGTCTGCGCCGCACAATACTCTGTCGTTCAACCCTCAAGGCCGTCTTCTTTTCCTCGCTGGGTTTGGCAACCTTGCTGGGAAGGTAGATGTCTTTGATCGACGGTCACTCAATAAGATATGCACCATCGATGCGCCGAATACGTCCTATTGCTCTTGGTCTCCTGACGGACGTTTCCTTTTGACCGCAACATTGTCTCCCCGCTTGCGTGTTGATAACGGGATCAAGATCTGGCATGCAACTGGCCCCCTCGTCCATGTCCAAGCCATCGAGGAACTTTATCAGGCCAGCTGGCGTCCTACCCCGGTGGATCAAGTACCACCCTTTGGGCAAGGTATCCCGCCCGCACCGCAACCCTCTCCCAGCGTCCTCACTACGGTCACGTCCAAACCCATGGTCGCCAAGCCTGCTGGTGCCTATCGCCCCCCTGGCGCACGTGGACTCGCCACGCCGGCCATTTTCAAGCGAGAAGACGAAGGCGGAGCACCACGTCTGCCCACAGGGACTGGTAGTGCGACACCGCCTCGCGGGTACAACCGTAGCCCAAACCCACCTGGGACCATGCCCACCAATGGAGTCGCTCAAAATGGGCATAAGAAACATGTGCCGGGTGCTGCACCTAGGACGCCACCGCCTACCGGCGATCAAGGACAGGATAAGAAGCGAAAGAAGAAGGAAAAGAGGAAGGGCGACAGAGGTGAAGAGTCGGGTACGGTGACGCCCAATGGCAGTATGTCGGCGAGGCCGTCGTTGGATGTTCAGACGATTGGGCTTGACAGAACCACGAACGGTGGTACGACGGTAGAGCCTGCCGCGGTGACTTCTGTACCGCCCACGCCGGGTGCGGAGCAGCTGGACCCCATCGCCAAGAAGGTGCGGAACCTGAACAAGAAAGTGAGTATCGTCTATGTTACCTGTTTGATTGTTCGTGTGACTGATGTCGCATCTATGTAGCTGAAGGCAATCGAGGAGCTCAAGGAAAAGGCCAAACGGGGAGAACGTCTCGAAGCGACACAGCTGAAGAAGATGGAGGGAGAAGCGGACATTCGGAAGGAACTCGCTGGTCTTGGGATCACAGGCTAATCCGCCTCATTGAACTGTGCTCATTCTGTACGAGGGCGGGGCCTTTTTTTCCCTCTTAGCACCACTCCATCTCATAGTTTGCTATCCTCTTGTGGCGTCTTCTTGTTTTCGCTTCTGATTAATCTATGGGTTGTTTTGATCGAGCACCGGTTTCATGGTTGGCATAGCAAGTCGTATGTGAGGCAGCTCAACATCAATCGGAACTTTCGGGGGCAACTGCCTCATGAAAATGATATACAATGGCATGCCATCCTCGTCTCTTTCTCCTGCTCGCTTGCGACTGAACTGTAAATCCACGCATCCTTTTTGATGCTACACGTTCGACTCGATCCGACTCGAGTAACATGAGCCGCACGTTGCTTACCTGTCGTCGATTGTCATCGCTAGGTGGTGCGTAACCACGTCGTCGGCGTCGTACTGCGGCCGTCGCGTCGTTTTGGGGGTTAGTTTCCGTGGTTGCCATGCGTAGCGTGCCCGTCGTCATCGTGTCGCATGGAGGGTTAAACGTCAACCATTAAAATAATGTCATCGCGTCGTCGTGGCGTACGAGCACTGGCGATGCGCAAATGCGGCTTCCGCTTTAACGAGTGACCCACGACTCCGCCTCGGAGGCGGAAGGCTTGGGGCCGCCGAGCGTCGCGGTCGGGTTACTGACGATGCTAATCTTCCGCACGTATGGAAAATATTGGGAATCGGGTGACCCAGCGAAGGACTTGGGCCCTGGCGCTTACATCTAACCTTTGTAGGTTCCTCCGGCATTTCGGACCGACATCCCGAAGCTAATTTACGTCCTAACTGATCTTTGCGTCATTTGTACGTCGCGCCCATCGCTAGCAGAGAAGCAGAACACAAAAGCGGTGTCATGTCATAATAATACATGTACACACAAGAAAGACAACGGCACAACAGACTCGCCCGCGGCTTACGACTTGAGCAGCCATGGCTTGTTGACGAGCGTCCAGTCGTCGATAATCTTCCAGAAATGGGCCACCACGGACTTGTCAACATGTCTTCGATGGGGGTCGATCTGAGGCTCTTGAGCCCGGGCGCTCACCAGCCAGGGAAAACTGCTCACCTTGAGCTCCGTCACGTTCCAGTCCTTGATCTTTGCATTAGGCGGATCGTTGGCCCATGTAAAATATATTCCTTTGACTAGAGACAGGATCCCGAGATCAGCGCCGGCCGCCTCATACATGTCACGGCGGAGCGTTCAACGTACCGTGATGAAACAAGGTTCGGGGTTCGTTCCACTTGTACGGCCGGAACTGCCACGCCTGGCCTGTCGTCATGACGCAGACGACCCGTTCCCATGCGTCTGCGCCAAACTTTTGGAGCGCATCGGTACTATCGACGATGAAGTACCTTTGCACGGTTCCCGCTGTTCCACCTCCGGAGCCGTGAGAGCTCGTGGAGGAAGATGGGTTAGTGGACGAGGAAAAGGCGGCAGCGGATGCGGTGGGTGGGTCGCGCCGTCGATCGATGTGAAGAAGGTCTTCAGCACGTGGGTTGCCTGCAGCTGCTGCACGTTCACGTGCGGTGGTGGAGGGCTCAAACCTGGGCTAGGGGTCAACATGGGAACACCGTCCGCAAGGGGACAACTTACACGGCCTCTTGCAGGAACCGTTTCACGTTGTACATAGTGATCAATGCCGTCGGTGAGGATGATATCATGATGATCGGGAACATGTTTTCTGTACCATAAACAACTGAGCGGCAAACAAGGGATATGGAAGAGGGCTACGCACTAGCTTTGCGCGCTTGCATAGGCGGTCCTGCCGATGGTGCCAACGTGGGCGCACTCCCCGGTTTGACATCACGGTGTTTCTTCAAGCGTTCTGTAAAGCTCGCGTGGAGACCGGAGAAATTCTGGGCGGGTGTCGCATCAATGGCTCTTACAGAAAGAGGGAATGCCTACATTGGGTTTTGACCCCCTTAGAACCGTGACTCTATCGCGCAGCTCGACTTCGTTTTGTTTTATCCGCTTGACGACTTCAATGTCTTGTGTGTCGGCAACATACCGGCGTTTCGTCGGCGACGAGGTGTCGGCGGAGTGGACATGCGAGTGCGAATGAGCAGCGCGCTTGGGCGTCGTGGACGGTGCTGCACTGGTCCCCGCTCGGCGGGGGGGTGTCCCGGGGGGTGTCGTCGACTCTGTTCATGTGGGATGAACACAGTGGAGACATACATGCAGAGGCGCCTACCAGACGCCAGCGGTCTTATGCGCTCCAAGTCGGCGACTTTGCCCTCGAGCCATTCGACGACGCTCTTGCGCTCGGTGACGCTGATGAACCCAACTGTGAGCCCGCTCTCGCGCGCCTGCCGCACGTACTCCGCGCCAGGCGCATCACGATGGAGCCAGGCGAGATAGACGGCCTCGAGGGTGTAGACATCGGACGGTGTCGCCGCGCCGGGCTTCGTGTAGCGGGTCGGGGTAGACTTTGGGAGGACAAGGGCAGGGCTGAGAACGAGGTGGGTCGCGGCGAGGAGGGTCGGGGCGGGGTCGCCGTTGGCAAGATATTCGACGGGCGACCTGGCCTTGATCGCGTGTCGGAGTGCAAGAAGCGGGTCCATGTCGTCGTCGAGCACACAAACGTCGATGATGACTAATCCATTCCAGTGTCTAAAAATTGTCTACCAACGTATTTAATTAAACTAGCTTTTCCTTGCTCATGTGTGCGCGAGGAACAAGGCTGCACGGGAACGTCTGTGGACGGCTGAAACACAGTCAGCGGGCAGAACACAGCGTACAAGAAGACGACTCACTGTGTGATTCCAGTCCTGAATTCAGCTTCGAACACAATGTCCTTGCCATCCTCGTCTTTACCAGGTCCGAACTCGAGCGTCGCCAACATCGTCGCCATCGCGCTCCAGACGGACGCATCCGCCCTGTGTCGTCCTGCCTCGTGTGTGAATACGCTCAATTCGCAAGCGCAAGTTATCTCACCGGGGCATACACGCCTCCCAAACCCAAACATAAGATCAGCCGGGTTATCCTCGATTAGTCGCCCCTGTCCGTCTAAAAACCGCTCGGGGCGGAACACGTCTGGGTCTGGATACCGGACTTTGTCCTGAAGCATGGCCCTGGAAACTTCGTGAGGTGTCTGACCACGAACCACTCGATCTCCTACCATACATTCGCCACCACAGTAGCCCCTGATGCAAGGCACATCAGTAGACATGGACGGTCAACGAAACGCCTACCTTTCGGTATATAATAGCCGTCATATATATCGCTTTCAGTAGTGGCATGCGGGATACCTAGGGTTCCTCAGCGTGTTGTACGATAAAAGATGCCTTCTGGCGCACCCAAGGGACCTTGAGGGTGCCATCGGATGGTTTCTCGGAGGATGGCATCTACATACGGCAGTGAATCTCTATCCTCGAATTCAGGAAGTCTGTCGATGCCGACTACCGCATCGATGTCCTCCTGGGCGCGCTTCCACGCCCAAGGGTGTTTAACCATCGCAAGCGTAAACGTCATGATGGTGGTCGACGTCTGGGCCTTCCGTAAGTGCATACACCCTTCCGATCAGAGAGTACAGACCGTTTCTGCAGCGCCTACACATACGTTGAGATAGTGTTATTCTCATACACAAGCAGGCTTACCAATAAATGCAGAAATGGAGGCATGTTTCAAAGCTGCCTCGTATTCGTCGCGCTGCGAACCATCCATTGTGTTCAAGCGATTGATGTGACTATATACCATCGTGTCGTTTATATGTTCTTTTGACTCCTTGCGCAGGGGAAGTGAGACTGTGAGTCCCTCCGGGAACGGTGAACAAAATTACCATGCGCTGCTGCACATTCTGGTACGGCATCTCAATCACCTTTTTTTCCAACCTGGACGCTTCTCTGGCATCGCGGCTCATCCACGACCCAGGAAGCCAATCAGGTACACGCAACACTGCAGGACGATCTAAGAAAGATTCAAGTGCCTTACCAAAACCACTCACAAAATGGGAAGACCTTGACGAGGGTCGCCCTCTCCGCTGTCAGTGAAGGAAGGGATACCTGAAGGAAGCTGTCGATGGCTGACACCATGGGGTCGTTCTGAGGTTTCGGCTCGTAATCGTATACGCTCGACATGGCCACTGCAGCAGCAAATCTAGGGCATTTGGGGTTATTCTGACCGGCAATAAGGTCGCCACAGGACGCTTACGTCGAGTAGTGGAACGAGTACTCCAACGGGTCGTCCATAATATTAACAATCATCTGGCGCGCCCGACGTAGTTGCATGGGCCGAAACATGAGAGAGGCTTCAGCGCGGAAGGTTTGATGGAATATGCGCCGACACAGCCTCCAATGGTCAGTATATCCAGAGAAGGCAAAGT
>JBBPKG010000759.1:2571-13225 GCA_038089115.1 Fistulinella cinereoalba | reverse complement strand
TCTCAGCCATGCACCAGATATTACAAATCAATTAGAAAGCATGAGTAATCATGCTTAGTTTGCTTACAAACACTAATTGCCTCTGGCATATATAACACATCTAGCTGAAACTGATGAGGCACCAACGCCGAAAATACCTGTCTGCGTATACAGCAGGTTATTCTTTCAGCTAGCGTACCTCATCTACGTACACTGTACCACCCACCCCCCACCCACATTGGCGAGTTCATATCTACTCCATCAAGATGGACCCTCATGATTGGACCCCATCCTCGCTGGACGATAAGCAGGAAGAAGAAAAAGAGGCGGATCGTCCAATGTGCCTGACCCTAGTAACTAACCACGCTGTCCATGGTCAGGACACACGGGAGAAGCTCCGAGGACGATACGATACGACAGCATGTCCTTGCAGAACTTCGCAGTGACGCAAGTAACCCCTTCAGCGGACACTAGAACAGTCAGCAAAATACAATAAATAAAGATCGCACAGACGATTCCTTCCCGATACGATACACCATAATATCCAAGACGTGATAAAAAATAATAAACAATGCGTCACTGCAGGTCAATTCATGACCCACCCCTTGACCGCCTGGCACGCGCCAATCTCGGGGTGTAACAGCACGGTGGACAGCCAATGCTGCAGGTGGCGTCGTCGATGGTCTAGGAATGCCGGTCTGTAGCGTGAGAGTGGTGATTTCGGCGGGAGTGCGGGCACAAAGTGTTGTTGGTGCGGCTGGGTGTGCTGTGAAGCAGGCGGCGACAAGGTGAGGGAACACGACGAACGGGTAGACTCCGTCGGAGCGCTTGATAGAGTTCTACGAATGCGCTGTACCGTTTGTGTGTGTGTATCGTCGTGCTCTGCAATGTATGGCGAGGATGTGATTGCGGAGGCGCACAACGACGGACCTCTTTTGTTCGTATGACGCAATCGTATACTGTGCGGTTTCCAGGGTATCGGTCGGGGAACGAGGACGGGGGTTGAGAATACGTACCGACGTAGGCACCACCTGGCTCATCTCCGACATTGGTCCAGCCACTGATCTGGACGTCCCTCGCAAACGCCTGGCTCTCGCCTACACTATTGCCGAGCCATATGTCGTGCGAGAACACCGAAGGGGGACCTTGAGAGAGACGAATGGACGCGCGCGACGCACGGTCTGGTTCCTATAGCACAGTCACTGGCCGAGTCCCCCTCCGATGAATTAGCGCCCACGCACGTCGCAGAGATCGTCATAAAAGCGAGACTCCTCCTCGACGTCAATTTTGTCTGGAATGACGACGAGCAGGCCAGTCGCATTCTGGAACGGGTGGGTCGTCGTTGAAGGACTCGACGACGAGCCTGGCATTATGACGCAAAGTGCGAATGATCGGCGTGGCGGAGTTTCACCAGTCACTCGCCGAAAACACTCATGCGGCTCGGTCTCGCTGATATCCTGCATCGGACCCTCGTCACTGGACTCGCCGGGCTGAGCGTATATGGCCTCTATCTAGGCTACTCCGTGCATGACCACATCATGTCCAAAGGCAGAGGTTCGCCTCTTCGTTTTTCATGACGGCGTCCATTTGCTTACATTCCAATTTCTCTGTTGTATTGCGCCGCATGGTTAGAGGTACGCATTTATTTCGCCTGCCAATCACGCGTGCTCATCTCGTCGAGGCACTGGCATTGAGAGAGGCTGAAGCTAAAGCACGTCAGCTAGCAGAGGTATCGTCCCCTTCATTCGGCAAATATGGAACTGACAGCGAGTGCACAAAGGAAGCGGAAGAGGCTCGAGAACGATCTTTGGCCGAGGCCGCTCAGGCCGTGCTCCAGACCAAGCTGCGCTTGCCGTAGTCACTTGTGCACACACGGACGTTATGCCAACTGTGCTTCAGTTCTAATTTCCACAAGATACTGTCTATTTGGTCGTGACACTACTCTCTACAATCGCCTTGATCATCGCCCCACCAATCTTGTTCGCATCCTCGAACCTGGATTCAAAGAACGATGCTGTGCGTGTAAATCTGTCCTTGTACAACTCAAAGTCGCCGAAAGCGACACACTGGCTCCATCCCCGTGCCGCGACGACAAACTCAAGGTCGTCGGATCGATGCGTCACGTCATACAGTGCCGCATGGATCGCCGCTTCCAGCCGCGTGACATGGCGGAAGAGGTACTCTGCAACCCCAATCCACATCTGGAACACCGGCGTGGCTGCGAGCGCGAGGTGATCAAATGGTTGGATGGAGAGCCGCGCCCAGCAATCGACCATCGCTAGCAGTGAGAGATGGGAGTTCGTTCGCGGTGCAGAGGACCCTGTGGGCGAAAAGCGACCGAGCGCCTGGGTGCCTCCAATGGTGAACTGGTCCAGGACGTCCTCGGTCAGGAAGATGGGCGTGGACATGCCGTCCTCTTCTTCCTTGATCCCAAAGACCTTCTCACGAGCGGCGAAGATGCGCTGTCGAAGAGCGGCATGGTCCCCGGCCAGCATGAGCTTGAAAAGTTCAGTGGCGCTCGAGGCGTACGTGTCAATCTGGATTTTGGCCGAGGGATTGAGGATCGCAAGACCCGCGTACACGTGCCACTTGTTGGCGTAGATACGGAGCATAATGTTAACTTTGACGGTCTCGATACCGCCGACATACTGCCCTTGTTCCCAGGGGTATGAGCGTTGGGCGGCCCATGCCGTACCCATGCTAGAAGAGGACAATTGAGCGGAGATTGCAAAGACAAAGGAAAGCGTTTACGTGAGGAAGGCAGCGTGAGTGACTGCCTGGACATTAGCAGTCACGAGGTCATGGTCCTCATAGGTCAGGTAGACATAGCGCGACTTAAAGCACCTGAATATGCTCTCGACGACGCGCACGCTGTCATCAGGGGCACGGTGCTTGATGATGACCTAAGGGAGATGAGTCACGGACATGAGAGCCTAAACGCCGCCGGCATGGTAACGAAATACGCACAAAGGGCTGGCCGACCGGGGAAACGGTAGGTCCGTGGAGAGAGTGTATCGAGACGATGTGAACGTCCTTGGGGAGGTACCTTTCGAATGCTACCTTTTCTGGGGCCTTGACTGACGTCTGCCCTGAGACAATGGCACCTATTTTTGTTGCTAATAGGAGTGAGTACAAGGTAGCGTGTCCTAGGGGGATCGTACATGGGCCATACTGATGTACTATGCGGTCGATATATTCGGCCTCAACGGAGTACATGATAAAGTCCGAGATCCGAGAGACGGCATGGCCGTCACGGTGGACAGTGACCCCGGGCATATCTGAGTTTGTCGTGAGAAGATGCTGGAGCAGGAAGGGGCAAGGGACCTTTGTACGTGTGTCTGAGCGCGTCGTATTTTTCGGGCAGATCGCAGACGCTGATTCTTTGAGCGTGGGGAGTGAGCAACCTGGCAAATGGATGGGAAGCAGGGACGGACTTTTTCCAGCCCGCGTCGGATAGATGCTTGGCGTACATGGTGCCCATAGCACCCATGCCGATCAATCCAATCGTCGGCTGCTCGTCCAGATCGTGATTCGGGCTGACGTCGGCGGGGACAGGCATGGCTGGGGATGTGCGGCTGCGATACCAGTACTTGTACTCGTTGGAATAGGCTAACGGTAATACGGATTAGTAGCCGCATCATCATCGTACTGCGTTAGGAACGAAGCCCAAATCGGAAGCGGTAACCACGCTGAGTCAGTGGCGACTACCTACTACTTCATGTCCTCCTTGGATTGAGTTCCGGACACCTTCTTCCATACAAAAAACGCGTAATATATAGATACGATACGTGAAGACTCTTGACCATCCCCGCGTGAGTGCTCTCGTCCTCGCACCGTGTGCCACTGTCCTGACGCCCCCGCCCTGTCTGGTCCTGCGCCGCCATATTGATGTCCAGTCGCCCTCTGGACAGCTTTCCGATCGAGATTTTCCAATCGGCGTATGCAGAGGTCCGTCCCACTGTGCTCTCTCCGTCCGCCATCCCCTCGTTGACACTCCTCACAGCGTACTTTGACTCGTCCCACACTACTTATTAATATTCGCCTCTCGTTTTAAACCATCAGTCTAGGATATCCACACTCCCTTCAACGTCTCCTCAGCCCCTCCACCCGATCAAGTTCGGCTTACTTTGACGTCCCGGAGGTATCTCCATTCTAGTTTCAGCGCCCACTACGTACGCTACCTTATTTCGGATTGCCCCATTTTTCGACGCTCCTCCCTTCTTTCTTTCGGAGTCGCTCACGCAGTAAATTTTCTTCTCTGCGCACGGTTAGACTCTACCCTCGTGAATGTCATGTGCGTCCCGCCTTTTCGCCGTTCGCTTGGTCACATTGATCATCATTTCTCCGCTAGGCCATTGCTAGTCAGCCGTTGCTACTGTTTACGCGCCCTCTAACATCGCATTCCGCATACCTGTGCGTCGCCTCCACTCCCACCGTATACCTATTCACTCCATCATTCGTCAGATGGCCTTTTTTACCCCACCACGGCCTTCAAGTTCGCGTCAGCGCAGCGCCTCCCATTCCACCAATGATGGCTCCACACCTGACAGGTTGCCCCAACATTGTGCCCGTGACCTAAGCATATCCTCCCAGTCTCTCGAATCGACAAGTTCTCAGCAGGATGATTTGCCCACACCATCCGCGCCTACTCATGCCTCCCATTCAACAAGTGCCCAGTCCACTCCGATGACATCTCCCTCCACCGGCTACAGTAGCCCTTTTCATGGATCGCTTTCATCCAAAACGTCCGACTCTGTAGAATCAAAATATCGATCCGACTTTGGTTTGCTCGCGCAGGGATCCCCTTCTACTCATCCTACCCAGCATGACTCCTCCCGCTCGTCCCAACCCGTTTCGCCGCGCTCGCCGTATATGGTTGATTCCGCCCTTCAATCATCTTTACCACGCATACCTCAAAAGTATCCCTCCCCCTCCCACTATGTCTCGCGTCGCCCTTCGACCGCGCCCCACACCCCCTCGGTTCTCGCTACCGCCACTAATGCGGGCAACAGTCCCGCCGAACATCACACGCGATCCTACTCACGACTAACCACCAGCATCAAAAACTTGCTTTCCAAATCTGCTATCCCTTCGCCATCTCGCTTCTCCTTCAATTCAGTAAAGTCCACGCCTTCGTATAGCGAAGCGTCATCCCCTTCGTTTCATGCCGTCGGCAAATCATCTCGAAAATCCCGCCCGCCGGATTTAGAGATCTCCGATCTCCTCGCTTCTAGCTTATCCGGCCCCAGCCACACGTCTACAACGCCGATTGACGTGCACCGTCGGTATGCGAGTGAACTGGCTACCAAGTTCTATGACGCCCGAGTGGGCGGTGGTTTACCGGTTAGTCAAGACCATCTCGATGTCTCAGCATCCGCGACGCCCGTCCGTGTGGCCAAGACGCGCAACGTGCTCAAACGCCAACCCAGCAGCTCCGCCAAATCCATCAAAGGTCGCGACCGGGGTTCTCCATCGCAGCCACGTGAACACGAGCCCCATGGAGACTGGACGCCGTTCCCACTCACGGTAGCTGGTGCCGTCGTCGAGGCTTATAAGCAATACGTTCTCCATGATGATCTGCTCGACCCTCCCAAGTTATCGATGGACGACCGAACGAGCTCGACTGCGTCTTACGAAGGCCACGCGGAGCCCTCGCCAGTCCCGTATTACACCGTCGTTGGCTCGCCCAGTCACATAGTCGTGGGTGGCCCGGATGATCGGTGGAGCAAGTTCGAAGCAGACGAATGCGTCTTGAATATGTCGCGGCCCTCGTCCTCGCACCGACCGTCTACCAGCTCGAGTGGAGTCGGTCATAGCATCACACGCAAGGTCTCGATGCGCTGGCGGAAGACCCATGAAGGGGACGCAAGATTGGAGGAGCCACCCCGGGGCCACTCCAAAGGACAGCCCAGCGTCCAGGAGCTGCCTCACTCCCGCTCGGCGGGGCGATCCATGGATGGCGCGTGGGCCGGTCCCGCTGCGGGTCGTGTGGTGTCCGAATCTGACAAGGGCGATGGGAACGAGGGTAGCAAGCTATGGAGACTGATGCGCCGGCTGAGCACCGGTGGACTGCGCGACAAGTTCCAGCCGAGTAAGGTTGTCCCACCCGTGCCCGCTATCCCAAGGGAGTTATTGCAGAATATCTACGCGGACAGTGCCGAGCCCCGTTCCATGCCGGGTCGCAGGCCCTCGTCGCCCTTATACAGCAAGGCGCTGACGCGGACGACCACGGCGCCGGAAAACCTGTCTGTTGCTCGTCCGAGCGTCGCGACCGCCTCTTCTTCGGCCAACTCGTCCGACATACCCTCGCCCACGTTTTTCCAGCGGGTACATTCACCCTCCTCTTCGGTGTCGTCGTACGGAGAAGCAATGCCGCGCATGCCAGACTCCATCGATCGACATATCATCACGCCGCGCGAACAGCTGCGTTTGGGCGATCACCATGCCTTACGTGGTGAACCAGGTGCGACGCCGGTGCGAATGCCCCGATCGCCGCGGCGAGCAACGTCTGTCCCCGGTCTGAGAACAACGGGGACAAAGTGTGACGATATACCGCTGCCGTGCCTAGATCGCCGGACGTCGTCCGGGGAGTCACCGTTATCGTCGAGACCGTCGTCCGCATCTGGCGGGAGCACCGCCGCATCGTCTCAAAGCCAGGGAACCGGTCTAGGACGACTGCAGATGGACGACGGGACCGTGCTGTTGTCGCCACCACCGAGACCACCGAGGAGCGCGAAACGTGGAGGGGGACCGACGGGTTCGTCTGTGCAGTCCGCTGTGGTCAAACGGGCGGACGTGCACACTGGGCCGGGCGATTTGTTGATACGCCAGATCGACCGCATGCCCAGCGGGCGGAGCGACATGACGGCACGACCCGACTCCTCCGAATCCCGACGACGCGGCCAAGACCGGAGCGACGGACCCGCGCGCGTGCAACTGACCTTTCGCGAGCTCGATGCGCCCCGCCGACCACCGCTCAGCGAGCGGGAAAAGGCGGATATTTGGAACGATCTGTTGGCGCGGAGCGACAAGGCGGGTGGCACGCTGCATATCCACGGTGCGACGGAACTCATGTCGGACAGCCTGCGGTTTTCGACGCATTCCGAGGCGTCTTCCTAATCTTTCTCGTCAGGTGGTTGCCTTTCTGTTTCTTTTTCTCATTTCTTTACCCTCCGTATACCCTCTTTCACACGATGTAGGCGCTTCCACTCGTATCACACCCTCGTTTTCGCCTTGTTGTCTCTCTGTACAACCTCTTTTCCAACGCACGATCGAGTACGCAGTGTACGCTAGTGACACCCAACTTCCCATCTACCATATATTTGAACTAGACTGTAGCCTTCCTTTGTGACTCGCCACTAATAATTGTATGTGTGTGTTGACGCGTCGTTGAGCACAACCGCCCGGTTGAGCCAGATTCGGAAAGGTCTGCGAAACGAACCTGTCCCAACTCTCATGGCGACCGACTTTTTCTTCTCGTCCGCGTCGCCACCGTCCGTCGTCGCAGGGCTGTTGGTTGCCGGCCTCGGCGCTGTCTATGCGTATACCCAGCTGGGTCCACAGCCTGAAGGAGCACACCCAGATACCCACGCGGATACCTTGGGCGGCAGCATCCTCGGGGATACGCACGCCAAGGACGACGTCGCAGAGGAACGTGTCGCGGGAACCGGAGGGCGGAAGACGAGGCGGAAGAAGAAGCACAGGGCTGGGGCTGTGGGCGAAGACGGTGTCGACAATGCGGATGCGGGGCAGGGCGACACCGGTTCCGCGGGCCTTCCGGGCAGCTTCGAAGCGTCGGGTGCTGGATCGGACATTGCTGGCGTTGACGCCTCCCATGTGGTCTCCCGCGCCGGGACGGCGTCCCCGCGGGCCATCGGCGGAACAATCAAGAAGACGAAGAAGAAGCGGGGTAAGGGCAAGGGCAAGGGCAGAGGGGCCCAGGAGGAGGGCTCGGAGACGGACAGGGAGGTCGTCGGACACGCGGCATCGCAGGGACTGCGTTCCGGGAACAGTACCGACGCCTCGTCGCGCCCGCTCTCCGCCTCAGCATTCGTGTCTGCGTCTGTCCGACGTGCGGGAAAAGGAAACACCAGCGCGGGGCTCGCATTGCCGGCGCAATCTCCCGGAATCCGTCTTGCGCCATCCCTGTCGTTTGATACCGACAGCTCGTGGACGTACGTCGACCCCCGCCGAACCAGGGTATCCGGTTCCGCAGATGGACAGGTCCGGACGCGGGCAGATTCGGTAGACATCACGAGCAGCGATGTGGCCTCAACTGCCAGTGATTCGCCCGTGGCGGAGCGTATGGATGATGTCGCCACTGATGTGCGTGGGCCGCGTGCAGACCTCGCGCAACGCACCCTCGCCGACAAACGCGTGCCGAGAGTAAGCAAAACGGCCATCGATGAGTACGTCATTTCGCTTCATTGATGACGTTGAAGTGTTGGTACGGGCACTGATGCTGACCTTGGTTTGCGATGTATCGTCCTGAAGCATGCTGGAACAGCCTGATGTCGCGCGCGTCTTGCGGGTCCAACCCCCCGTAGGTGGGATGCCTGCCCCTGGCTTCTCCTGGGAGGACTACGGGGAGATCGCATTCCAGGATGGCGACAGTCTACTTGTCGACGACGCGGATGAAGAAGATGAAGGTGAATGGGGTGTTGTCCAGAGTCGTCGTCGACATCATACCCGTCAGTGTCTATCTTTCACTTCGGCGATCTCTCGCATGGACACACGATCTGACTTTGAAAAAAAAAACTTCAGGACTTGGACAGGCAGCGCTAACGACGAGTCCTACATTGCACATAGCCGCGGCTCAGCCGACGATGACCAAGAGGCAGCGACAGAACGCACGGAAGCGGGAACTTGTCAAATCCGCCAGGGCGGAGGTAGAGACAGCGCGATTAGAAGGGCTCGCGAAGCATAAACGCGAGCTGGAGCGACTCCGATCTATCGAACAATCGCGATCGTAGCAATGATCTTGATAACATTGACAAGGCAGACAGGGTAGCGAGGAGTGCATGCAGGCGATGGATGCGAGCAAAGGACCGAGCCGCGGTCTTGAGCACTTCAACCCCGCGGATAGAACAATCAGGGCAAGGCAGTTATGGGAGTGATTCTTTTTTTTTTCGACGGACTATCGGTAATGCTTGTAAATTATTCACTACTACTCGAACACGGGACGGATGAGTGGCTATCGTAACTGTGACGGACGGCATGATTCTTGGAAATGGTAAAGTGCTACATTGTCATGGAGTGCATCGCAAGAACTGAGAGATGGAAAGCAGTGTTCGTGAACAAACGCAGAGGCGTACAAAGACAGTGGCCCGGCAGCAACACAGGGTAGCGTAAACAAAGGAGGAAATGAAGGTCATGTCCGTGCGAGTAGATCGGACCAGAACATATTTGCGGGGCAGATGACCTTGATATCGGCAGACCGCATGGCATCGTCGTTAATGGAGTGTGGGACACCGGAACACGCCAGAGTATCGGAACTTAGCGCGCGCGCGCCCGCGAGTGAATTGATAGGAACGAGTTTCAATGGGCACCTTTTCACCTGGGCCTCAGGCTCCTCTGATGTCGGACGAGATATATATATATATGGGGATACAGCGTGTTGGCCGTCAACGCTCCATGGTCGGACCATGTCTTCCGTCCCTGCTGTCTCTCACATTTCGGCCAGAGCCAAGTCCCGGGAGGCTCAGCCCAGAGTCACCGTATCGTCCCCTGGACGAAGGTCCGGATAAATGGAGGGCCATGGGAGCGTTACCGGCGGACGGCGCCCCTCCTTCCATGGCAACAACGTCCGGGACAGTACTCGTCGCTGTCGAATGCGGGTGGTGATCCATCGTCGCTGCGGGCGCGTGACGCAACGCGGCGTTGCCAGGCCTTTCCGTTCGCCTAGAAGAACTGGGCGCAGACGCTCGCCCGGCAAGCTGAGCGTCTGCGCGTGGCAGTTTTTTGACTGCGCATCGGTGTTGAATGGGGAGGTGATGGAAGCCAGGGCCAGGGGCGATTGTTTCACAGCGGTTGGAGACTTGGTATCCGACGCAGACGCGCGTCGGGTGTGACCCGGCCCACTGCCACCAGCCCCTGGTGGCTGAGTCTGGGTGGGAGTGGCAGCCGGGTGTACCCCGGGTGTAACCAAGTGAGGGGTGTTTGATGGGTACTGTGGAGGCTTAGGTACATGATCAGCCGGGTATGAAGACGACGGAGGTATGCTGGGCGGGTAGAGCACCGGTCCTGCTGACGTGTGACTAGCGTGGTATGTAATGTTTTCGGGTGGTGGAGCTCCTGATATATCGGGAGACATTGAGTACAATGGCACGTTCACGGCCCCAGGTGGAGCGGAGAAAATGCGCGTAACGAGTGTTTCGATGTGGTCTAGCCGGGCTTTAAGTTCATCATATTCTGCCCTGCTACGGGCCTTCAGATCATCGTACTCTGCCCTGCTGACGTATTTTTCCCTGAAACCGGCACATGAGTGCTATCCAGCTGGAGTATCAAGAACGACATACACAGGCTCTAGTGTGCGCCACTGGCATTTTGACTGTTCACCGCGCCGAGTGCATGGGCCACACGGCTGCGCCCTGAGAAAGACCCTCAGCGTCTCGACGCGATGCAAGTGCAGACGTCGAACCTGTCGCATTTGATTTTTCTCCTTTTGCACTCTGTA
>JBBPKG010000758.1:0-13243 GCA_038089115.1 Fistulinella cinereoalba | reverse complement strand
GAGAAGAGAGCAACTCGAGCGTATCAACGCCGTCCGACTTCAGCGTAGAAGTCGTTTCTCACTTATCAGCACCCCGCTCCCGCTCGCAGTCACTGCCACAAGAACCGGCAGCAGACCCCCCCAGATTCCATTTCTCCTTTGACGACCTAGAACCTCTCCGGTACCCCACCGAGGAAGAGGCACAAGCAGACGCAGAGCGCCTGCTACAGAGGTTGGTCGACGGCTCCGACGAAAGAGGGCTGAGAGAGACTTATGAGGAAGAGCAGCGGAAAGAAGTTGAGCAGAGAGGTGAAGTGAGAGTAATCGGTCCCGTTAGAAGGAAACGGACCAGACGGGTATACGAGGCTAACCCCGCGAAGAAGCGCAGGGAGTCCTATCGCCAGATCATTGAGGATCTAGAACCGGGTGAGGTATTACAGACACCCTATCTACGGCCACATCGCAGCCATCGCTCGCCAACGCGATATATCGCTTCAATCGGTCAATTCCAACGAGGAAGCGACCCCATCCCCATCGCCAACTTTTATCCTCTGTTTTACCCTATCTACAACCCCTACTTTAACCTCTGCTGGGTGTAGACCATTTCTGCTAGGACAATACGATGTCGACTTCAAAAGTTCAGGAATGGGAGGAGATGACGGATTCAGAGAAGCTGAATCATATGGCAATGTTATTCAACGATCAGTCCGCGGCAATCACGCGCCTTCAGGAAGATAGGGCGGTCGGTGAGGCGGCCATGAGAGTAATGGAAGCGCAGCTGCTAGACGCGCAGCAACGGGCCCAAGACGCAGAAGAACGGGCCAAAGAAATACTAAGACTTCATTCCTGGGCCAACGAAGGCCACACGACGCAGGCTGAAGCACCGGAGGCTACGGGAAGCACCTCGAAGGTGGAGATCTTCCACGAGCCCAGATTTTACTATGGCGAGAAGGCCAAATTCGAGGAGTGGTGGACCACGATGCAGGCATACCTCGAATGCAATGAGAAGCAGTTCTCGTTCACACAAGCGGCAGACGGACACCGCACAAGGTACCCGAAGTTCAAGGCGCAAGTTTTCGCTGTCCTCTCTCGGCTCAAAGGAGTCAAGGGATCAAACTATGCCCTGAATGAACTAAGGAAGATACGTGACGGAACCCAAGCGTATAACACGTGGCCAGAATTCGCCACGCGCATAGAAGACCTGTTTAGGCCCGTGCTCCAGGAAGATTGGGCAACGAGGCAGCTGCAGAAGTGCACGCAGGGAAAAAGGGACATAGACATGTTCCTGTCCGAATGGATGAAACTCCACACTCAGGCAAACCCGGGTGATAGGATGGGGGTACTATGGCTGGAGAACGGTCTCAAGAAGGAGATCGTAGAAGAGATCTACCGGCAGAATCTCCGGCGAGGAACCGTAGCGGAGACAATTGAAGTGGCGCGCAATATTGCGAAGACGCAAGAGGCGTTCTGTATTAACACGGGCGCAACCTCCTGGGAAGAGGCTAAAAGCACCAAAACTCGTAACGCTCGGGCCAATCAGAAGGGCTCGGCACAGAAGGGGGGTAAGACGACCTCCAAAGAAAAGAAGTTTGAAGGTAGCGGCGGAAGCGCATGCTACAACTGTGGCAAAGAAGGCCACTTCACGAAGGACTGCAGAAGTCCGAAGAAACCTTGCCCCGAGTGCAAATGGCTCGGTGGGCAACACAAGCGTGAATGCTCAAAAGGGGGCTCAGCGCGCAAAGCCAGGGCGGCACAGGCCGACTCTGATGACGAAGAAGAAGACGAGCCGGAGCAGACGACCGGTTCAGACCCATTCGCCGACATCCGCGGCTTAACAAGGAAGGAGCTAGAGCAGCACTTCAAAAACAAGTATACGAAGCAGGCTGCGGATCGTAACGGGAAGGGAAAAGGGAAGGCGGCGTGATCGAACTGGGTGACACGGCCGCATCTGACATTTACAGATACATGTCATGTAGGGATAATTATTTTGACATACTCACATCTTTAGAAAGCGAAGGCATAACAGCTGACGCGTACCAAGAGGCGACCCTAGAGGGGCGCGGCCGGGGCTGTACAACGCCGGTGCTTAATTCCTCTTCACAAAAGGAAGTAAAAATTTTGACGAAGCCTACTGACAAAGACGAAATCCCAGATAACATATTTACGAGAAGTTGCTCCCATCAACGGGAGATACTACTGACGCTACAGGTGGCTCCTTCAAATGCCAAGAAGAACCTCACGAAGGTAGAAGCGCTCCTAGACAGCGGAGCTAATGAAGTGTTCATCGATTGAAGATGGGTCGAGAACCAAGGTTGGGAACTCAAGGAGCTTCCTCGACCAATCCCGGTATTCAACGTAGATGGCACCAAGAATAGTGCTGGGAGTATAACCCATACCGTGGAACTACTGATGGACTTCCTAGGACACCGAGAGAAGGTGATCGCAGAAGTCACCGACTTGGGAAAGAATTCCCTCGTCGTCGGGTATAGCTGGCTGAAGAAGCATAACCCAGAAATAGACTGGCGAGAAGGCATGGTCAAGATGATGCAATGCCCGCGAAGCTGCCTACTGCTACAAGACAGAGGAGCGCATATCGCCGCCTTAGAAGAAGAAGAACAGGAAGATGCATGGGACGCATACTACGCACGCGCCGCTATAGAGAAGATCGACAAGAAGGTCGATACGACACTAGAAGAACTCATACCCAAGCAATACCACAAGTTTGCGAAGGTCTTCTCGAAAGGAGATAGCGAGAGGATGCCGTTGCGGAAACCCTGGGATCACGGGATAGATCTTAAGGAGATGTTCAAGCCCAAGAAGGGGCGCATCATTCCGCTCAGCGCCGATGAACAGAAGGAAGTCACGGCATTTATAGACGAGCAGCTGAGGAAGGGATATATCCGACCCAGCAAATCACCCCAGACGTCACCAGTGTTTTTCGTGCCTAAGAAGACGGGTGACAAGAGGATGGTACAGGATTACCGCTACCTCAATGAACACACGGTGAAGAACAACTACCCACTGCCGTTGATCTCGCAGCTGGTCGACAAGCTCAAAGGAGCAAAGTTGTTCACGAAGATGGACCTCAGATGGGGTTATAATAACATTCGGATCAAAGAAGGAGACGAATGGAAGGCGGCGTTTGTTTGCTTTAGAGGAGCCTTTGAACCACTGGTGATGTTCTTCGGCTTATGCAACTCTCCCGCGACATTTCAGGCGATGATGAACAAAATCTTCGCTGATATGGACGACGTGGTTGTCGTATACATGGACGACCTCCTTATCTTCACCAAGACGGAAGATCAAGAAGAGCACGACAAGATAGTGCTAGAAGTATTGAGAAGGCTCGAAGAAAACGACCTTTTCGTCAAACCCGAGAAGTGCACCTTTTCGGTAAAAGAAGTAGACTTCCTAGGAATGGTCGTCAACCAGAAGGGGATCATGATGGATGAAGCCAAGGTCCGCGCGATTCTAGAATGGCCCGCACCGAAGACGGTGAAAGGAGTTAGAAGTTTCCTCGGGCTAGCCAACTTCTACAGACATTTCATCAAGGATTACGCCCAGCTAGCTAGGCCAATGAACGATCTACTGAAGAAGGACGTCGCTTTCAGATGGGAAGCACTGCAGCAGGCTGCATTCGACGAATTGAAGAAGAGGTTTACCGAAGCCCCTATCCTCACGTATCCAGATAACGATGGAGAATTTCGGTTAGAAGCAGACGCATCAGACTATGCCACAGGCGGCGTTTTGTCGATGAAACAGGGAGCCGAGTGGCATCCTGTCGCGTATTACTCTCACTCCATGTCGGAGCCAGAGAGAAACTACCCCGTCGCCGATAAGGAGATGCTTTCGGTGATATGCTGCCTAGAAGCCTGGCGGCACTACTTAGAAGGAGCTAAGGAATTCGAGGTCTGGAACGACCATCAGAATCTCCAATGGTTCATGACGAGGCAGGACCTCAACAGAAGACAAGCACGATGGGCACAATACCTGTCACGCTTTAACTTGGTGTGGAAGCACAAACCAGGTCATATGATGGGCCGGGCGGACGCCCTCTCGAGGAGAGAAGATCATGCCGAAGGAATAGAAGAAGACAACAAGGGAGTCCTTGTTATTTCCCCGGACAAGATCAGAAGCACGGTCTCAGTCAAGGATGATGGGGATATTATTAGAAGAAAAATAGAAGCCGGGACGCTAAAGCTGAAAGAAACAGAAGTCATAAAGCTGAACGCGGACGGTTATGAAGAGACGACAGGGGGAACGTTAGTAAAGGAAGGACAAACGTACGTACCGGATGAAGAAGACCTGAGGATGTTGGTGATGACGAAACATCATGACACGCCGGTCGCCGGACACCCCGGAGCCGAGAAAACTCTCGAGCTCATCAGAAGACATTATGAATGGCCTCGGATGGCCGTTGAAGTAAAGAAGTACGTCGCGAAGTGCGACCGATGTCAGCGGATGAAGCTGACGAATCGAGCTCCCGCCGGAACTTTGAAGCCACTGCCGGTACCTGGAGGACCATGGCAGGATATAACCGCGGATTTCATCACGGATCTCCCAGTTTCACACGACTTCGACAGCATTTTGGTCGTCGTCGATAGATTCTCAAAAGAGGTAGTGTTCATCCCATGCACGAAGAAGATAGATGCAGCGGAGACGGCACAACTATTCCTCACCCGAGTCTGGATGGCTCATGGCTTACCACGGACTCTCACGACGGATCGAGGACCACAGTTCGCCAGCAAAGTATTGAAGTCACTTTGTGAACGCCTCGGAGTTAAGCAACAGCTCTCCACGGCATATCACCCGCAGACGGACGGGCAGACGGAGCGGATCAACAGAGATCTGCAAACTATCTAAAACTATACGTCGCTGAGCGACAAGAAGATTGGGTGGACTGGTTGCCGATGGCGCAATTCAGTTACAATACGAAGCAGCAGAGCGCGACGAAGAAAAGTCCGTTTGCTATCACCCTCACGTATCAACCACACATGGGCGTAGAACCTGGAAGTTCAGCTGCACCAGCGATGGACGACTTGGCCGAAGAAGTCGGCAAAACCCTCGAGCAGACAGCTCAGAACCTCGAAGAAGCGAGGTCTCGTATGAAGAAGACGGCGGATAAACACCGCTCAGAAGCACCCGCATACTCGGTCGGAGACCTTGTATTGCTCTCCACGACTAATCTCCACATGGAAGGAAGGCAGTCAAAGAAGATGACAGAACGGTTCATCGGACCGTTCAAAGTCGAAAAGAAGGTCGGCGATAACGCAGTTCGCCTGACGCTGCCCCGAAACATGAAGATTCACCCCGTAGTGAACGTTTTGAGGGTTAAACCTTATGAAGAGCCCCTTTTCGGGCAACCCCTATTTAAACCCCCGGCATGCACCATTACAGACGAAGGTGATGCCGAATTTGAAGTTGACCACATCGTCGAGGCTAGACGCAGAGGACGGTCGGTCGAGTATCTCGTCCACTGGGCTGGATGGGGAATTGAAGATCGGACATGGGAACCGAAGAAGAACCTTCGGAACGCCGCTGACGCTATAGCGGAATTCCATGAACGAAACCCACACGCACTCCGATGGATGGAGTTTGCGGACCGGTTGGGCCTGTTCCAGCCATATCCAGAAGAGCCGACAACGGTCGCGCTATCAGAGAAGCCTCCTGGTGAAAAAGGTAGTCAGACGCTTCCATTCAGACGATCTTCGCCTAGTGCGAAGGAACCAAGCAGAGGTACCGCTTTTGCGGCCGGTTATGACCTCTACGCGAGCGAAGAAGCGCTCATCCCATCTGGGCATAGACTGCCCGTTAACACGAACATCCAGATCGCTCTTCCAGTGGGAACGTATGGACGTATCGCCCCTAGATCGGGGTTATCTGTGAAGAGCAGCATTGACATAGCTGCCGGTGTCATCGATTGCGACTACCATGGGGACCTTAAGGTGGTTCTCGTCAACAACGGCAAGGAAGCCTTCGCCGTCAAAATGGGCGATAGAATCGCTCAACTTCTTATTGAACACATCTCAAACCCACAGATGGTGGAAGTTCTGGAACTGCCAGCCACGGGCAGAGGAGATGGAGGATTCAGGTCTACCGGTGCGCGAGTGCTCCAAGACCTCATTTTCAACCCACCTTTGAGGGGTGGACTACTTCCCTTGAGCGGGGGGGACCCTGGCGTTCGAATCACGTCAGTCAAATACACGCCGCACGTACGACCTCGCGGCCCACTCTTTGGGATCAGCCCGGAGTTCGATCCATAGAAGGGGGGTGGTGAAACAGGCACAGGTATTTGCCCACACATCTTAACAGACTTCAACGTTTTTCCTCTGACTTTTTATCTTATCTCTTGATCTTATCTTATCCGACAAGTTCCGGTTATCTTATCTTATCTCGGATAGATCCGAGATCCGACTTATCTTATCTTCAGACTTCTAACCTGTGTCGCGTCTAGGTCGAGCCTAGTCCGCACAGCCATTGTTCTAATCTAGACCGAACCTAGACGGTTCTTTATGACATCATGGGCTAGACCCTATGACATCACGATGACGTCACGACCCTTATCTATTAACCCTATGCCCACAGTCGTACCACTTTTTATTCCACCTATGGCGTTATGTTCTCTTATCTTTTCTTTCCTCTTTCGTATTTACGCACAGACCATGTGCCAATCATGTACAAACAAGCTTTCCGTATAAATATACGGGCACTAACCTCGATGGCTCCCCATCTTGGTTATCCCTTGTCATTAATAGGGCTGGCCATTTCTCAACAACTCTCTTGAGTATCACTTAAGGGACTTGTCTTTCTCATTGCATTAGCATTCCTCCTTCGCTTTTGCTTTGGACGTTGCGACTCAAGTTCGGTCGCTACACCATCCGATCTTCTTGAAGAATTCTAACTCTTTCTTCGCTTCCCTTGCATGCACACAAAACCAATTCTGGATGGACTTGACACAGATTCATCAGCAGGGTTAGGAAAAAAGAGACTGTACATATGACTTTCAAGCTTGCCATTGCATCTTCATCGCTTTGCTGGTGAGGGGGGGAAAGCTTCAGTGCAAGTTCGGCGACGAGATCATTTCTTCGGGAAGCCTTCTCCTTGCCAGTGATGAGCTGATAGTCCTGTATCACCTCGTTGAGGATTTGAAGCTGAGCATCATTGAAGCATACGCCAGGCATGGTACAAAAAATCGACTTTAAGAGTATCAATGAGGTGGTTCGGAAAAGAGTAACAATTTTATACTTGAGGTGTGTGCCAACAGGTTTTGCTGAAGAGTTCCACATAGTATGGTTTGCATCTCACCAATGTATTTATTGTGTATGAACCTCCAATTGTATCATTAAATCCTCCATCTCATCATGTCCACACATCGCCAACACGTACGAAGCAACAACACCATTCATGTCCAACTCACGGAGAAGAATACTAGGCGTGGGATACGATCCGTCTTCAAAGTCCAGAAATCCTGATCAAACAAGAAATCCTCAGAAACAGTTGCTATTAACACCAATGTGCAGCCCTCTGTTTCATGGACAAACATCAATGACTTCACTTTCGAAGGTGATGAGATCGACTCAGTTCCACCAGTGAAGAAAACCAAGGTACTTTCCGTCACTCCACTTAATAGTCAGTTAACCCTCTGGGACTATAGGGGCAACAGGAATTCATGAAAGATTGGCTGGAAGTCGCCGATGAATATCTTGAGTTCCTTGTTCAATATGAGGGATATGCCGGCGACTGTATATGTCATACAGGATGTGGAAGGGAGGGCAATTGGCGGTGTCTAGATTGTTTCAGTAGGCCCCTGTCATGCACCAAATGCTGCAGAGGTGCCCACTCCAGAACACCCCTCCATCAGGTCGAGGTCTGGAGCAGACAGTATTTTGCTACCTCTTCGTTGTCAGCTGCAGGTGTTACTCTGGAGCTGGGTCATGCAGGAAGGTGCTACCCAAATGCCCACATCACTTCTGACAATTCTGAGAGTGAGTGGGAAGATGAACTATGTATCTGAGGAGAAAGTTGATGAACTCGCTGACATCTCTGACTTTGCCACATTCAAGGACATTCTATCCACCCTCAGAGATGAACAGCAGTCCAAGAAGCACTTTGATGGCGATGGAAATCCTATTGTCACCATGGTGGACAACTCTGGAATCCATTGCCTTGCCATTCGCTATTGTCGTTGCCCTGGACATGCCCCATTGCACCATCAGCTAATGAAAATTGGCTTGTATCCAGCAACACAAACTGCTCCTAGAACGGTGTTCACTTTCAACGTCCTTGATAACTTTCGCCTAATGAATCTGGAGTGCAAGGTAATGGCAAACTCATATTTCAGGTTTCTAAGCCAAGTGACAGACCCCATCTTTCTGCACACACAACCAGTGGGTAAAATGTCATCGCTATATTGCTCTTATTCTTCTCTTATTTTCCCTTGAACAGGATCGGTATTGAGAACTAATGAGAGCTTCCAGGCAGTGGTGGCATCTCAAAAACAAGATTAAATTCAGGCTTGCACATACTCGCCGAAGCATCCATCCCGGCGATTTGGGGTACTTCTGTCCAACGTGTCCCCAGCCAAACATCAATCTACCCCCTGGCTGGGAAAAGGATGGCGATTCATTAAAATATCAGAGAGTCTTCATCGTTGATGGAAATTTTTCTGTGGAGCACATGAAGGCCCAGGGAAATAGTCATGATGTCCACTTGACAAACGATGCCACCTATTTTACTGCTGTCAACAAATACAAGGCCCACTTGGTGACAGCGCATGATTCCCAACCAGTGAGAAAATGAATTCTTTTTGCCGACCTGTATAAATTACTTTGCAGAAATCTACATGCAATGAGCACCATGCCATGAAAGGAACACATGGCTGTCACAGACACCTGGAAGCTACCGGAATTGGCGCTATTGCATGTGCAAGACATGGATGCTTTGTGCCTACAAGTATAGTTGACTTTCAGAAGGGCGAAAGGCAAATCAACATGGACTTTGCACTTTGCAAAGCATTGAATTTTCGCCTTGACAGTATATCTTGGACGGTCATTCTTTACAACATTGCCTGCCAGTATAGTGTCAACTTTCATCGCCGAGTCTCTCAGAGCCCATATTTGTCACTTCCGCCAAATCTACAGATAATCTGGGGAATTGGGCTCTTTCATATTCATGCTCATTAAGACAGCTGCACTCCGAGATTTTTGCCGAACTTTATCCCCAGTGTGGGTCAAGTTGATGGTGAAATTCTAGAGACACTATGGTCCTCACTCAATGAAGTAAGTGATAGTACCAGATCCATGACAGCAGCACATCGACGAGAAGTGTTGGATGACCATATGTTGGATAATAATTGGAAGAAGATGCTGAATATGGATACGCCCTGTCCTTGCCAATTTGACTGGGAAACAGACTGTAATCCATTCAGTCGAGTCATTGAGCAAAAAGTACAAAAAGGCTCTGAAAGGTCTAGCATTGGCGAAAAAACAATATGAGTCACTGACCATGGCTGCAAACATGGAGGTCATCAAGAAGTGGTCGGCCGAGGAGGAAGATGCTCAAACTCAGCGAATTGAAGACATCACCTCAATGGATATCTTTGACGTCTGGCTCAAGCAAGGTATGAGTTTCGTAATCCTGCATATAGCTCCTGCTTGAGCTTCCTATAGGTCCAAGCAAGGCAGAGATGCAACTTCACTTTCTGCAAGAAAATGGAACACTGATAGGTGAAAATGGTAGCACCTCATGGCTCAGTTTGGGTTTAAAACTTGAGGAGCTTCAGTAAGTTTGCTTCAGATTGGAAACTGTCTACTTTCAGCCATTGTTACAAGTACTCGTTGTATCCGGATGGACACTCCTGACGGACAATCCTGACGGACAATCCTTATGGGCACTTGTATGGGGAATGCTAGTGATTCCTTGCACAAGGTCAGCGAGCACTCAAGTGTAGCTTGAGGACACGATAGAGTGTGAGTCTGAGTTAAAGAGATTCTCCATCTCACACTAGAGGGATCCCTTGGGCAAGAAATAAGCTTGTTAAGCGTAAATCTAGCTAAGGAGCTATGGTACATGCAGCTAAGTATTTATACTGGGGGAGGGGGCAGTGTAAGCCTGGAAGTGTAGTAGCTGTCCGTAGATAACAAGAATAGATAGAATGGAAGGCATAGCCCTCATCAACATGAGGCAGAGAGATAAGTAGAAGTACAAAAATGGAACAGACCGTTTATAGTACATCTAAAAGCATTGGTCCTGGTTAAGGGGGCGGATGAGAACATTGTCGCAATAAGGAATAGCTACCAGTTCTTCTGGTTCTAAGTCCTCATTGAACCTGCTGATGAGTATGGGGAAAACCATATCATTACCCCCCTCGTATGACTGATTGTCCTCATCAGTCCCAAGCATAATCTGCATTAACTCCATATCCAGTGGGGTCGTAGTTGGAATCAAAGTTGAGTCAAGGGAGAGTTGGGAGGGGTCTATGTGGGCAGGAGTCAGGTGAATGACCTGGGGCAGCGTGTAGGCAGTGTGGACAAATATGTTGAGGACAGTGTCATCGGAGGTGGGATCTGTCCCCGCATTCCCAGCAGGAGGGTTGTCAGACTCAGGAATGCCCCTGGGCATCTACATCCGAGAGAGGCGCTCGGTATAAGGTGTGACCCTGTTGCTGTTTGCGTCGCTGAGGTCGCTGTGTTGACTCAGAGGGGTTCCTAGGTATGAGGGAACGAGAGGGTATGCCGGTACCAGCATTTCAGGGGATAGGTTGACGGTTCTCCTGATTGGAGAGGATGGGCGAGGGAGTGAGGGTGGGGACTCTCCCTGAAGGGATCGGGTCGCTAGGCATCGTCATAGTAGGGTGAGTGCTGGGGTCTGTTCCATCCCCTCCAGCATATGGGTTATATCTCGTTCAAGAGCTTCCTCCAGTTCACACAAAATCTGTGATCTCGGGGTGGGCAGAGTGGAGGCGGGCCCATTCATCTCTTCCTGGTTGGGTGAGGGATTGGACGAAGTTGCGGACAATGGGGTAGAGATAGATGGGGGGAATCTGTTGAATGATGTCAAGGAACCCAAGGTCCCAGAGGGAGAATAGGAAGCTGTCCCGCATGGCAAGGACATGTTTGAAGAGCTGGGAGGAGTAGATTTGATGGTTGTCCAGATTGACGACGTAGTTTCATAGGGCGACATAGTGGAGGTAAGAGTCAGTGAGGCGGTAGAGGGTGATGGAAGTGGCAAAGGCAGGAATGTCCTCGAGGGCATTGCTGATGGAGGTGGATTTGAGGATGGTGGCGAACAGAGATAAGATGGTTCCGACGGAGAAGACTTGGAAGGTGAGGAATGGGAGGGGGATGGGGGTAGGGGTGCGGTGGTCTTCAATGATAGGGTATGCTTCATTGTTAACGATTACTGGGGATGAGGGGGCAGAGCTGGTGGTCAACATCTTTTTATCTGGGTGGTTGGTTGTGGGGTTAGAGTCGATGTCTTCTCTTATAAGCCCATATGAGGGCTTTAGCTCCGATCTGGTTCCGTTCCGGTTCCCATGTATTTTCGGAAGAGGGATATCCTTTCCATCGGATCAGATAGGACAGGTTTTTTGATCCCCAATGCGCCATTATCTGCTCCACTTCATATTGTTCTTCCCCAGAGATAAGGTCAGGTGGTGGCTGATTATAGTTCAGGCCGTGTTCTGATGTCTCCGTGTATGGAGATAAGAGGGAGGCATGGAAGACATTGTGCATTTTCCAGGTGGGGGGAAGGCGGAGTTCGTAGGTTATGGGCAATAAGACCTTTGTGATCATGAAAGGACCTTCTCTTTTGGGGGCGAGTTTCTTAGATGGGTAGGGGGTGTGAAGATTCCTTCCTTCAAGCCATACTTGGTCTCCGGTCTTTCATGGTTTGAAGGTCGATTTGATCTGATCCTTCATTCTCTGTGCTGCGAGATTTCAGACTGCTAGGGCTTCGTTCCTGGCTTTATCTAGGGTGCCTAGTCTATCGGCCAGGGCAGGGATAAAGGTTTGTCCAATTTGTGGATAAGCTCGGGGTTCGTATCCCATCATCAGGAAGAATGGCAAGTGTTTGGTGGTGGAGTGTTGGGAGGAGTTATGGTGGAATTCGGCAAGAGGGAGGAATGTGTCCCATTTGTCTGGATGTCCTTCACAGAAGATGCGGAGGTAGGTTTCAAGTTCCTGGTTTACTCATTCAGTAGCCCTGTCGGTTTGGGGGTGGTAGGCGGTGGAGAGGGCGACATTGTATTGTAGGAGCCTGGAGAGTTCTAATGCAAATGCAGAGGCGAATTGTGGTCCTCAATCAGAGATGCATTTATCGTGTAGTCCAAATTGGAGGAAGACTTTTGAGAAAAAGAGTTGGGCAACTCCTGCTATATCGATTTCCTTGGTGCAAGGAGCAAGAATGACCCCCTTAGTAAGCCCATGGTTGACCACAACCATGACAGAATCGAAGCCATCAGAGGGGGGAAGGCTGGTGATGAGGTCGACGGATACAAGGGAAAAGGGGCAGGGGGCAGAGGGCGGGATGGGGGAGAGAGCGGGTATGGTGGAGTGGGTGTTGACCTTATTGGCTTGGCAGATGGCGCAGCTGCAGACAAAGCAGCAGATGAAGGTGGACATCCTGGGCCACCAGTAGTCCTGGGAGAGGAGATCAAGCAGGCGGAAGTGGCTGCCATGGCCGCCAGCAGGGGAGGAGTGGATGGAGGAGACCAGCAGGTTGCGCTGGTCAGGGGGAATGTATAGCCTGCCCTGAAAATAAAGGCAGTTGTCTTGGAAGGTCCAATCTTTCAGTTGTGTGTGGGGGAAGAGGGAATCTTCGGAAGCCATTGCTTCGAGGGCCTTGATCACCAGGGGATCAGAGGGAGAGGAGAGGGCAATTTTCTGGGTGAGGGTGGTATCGATTGCATTGATAAAGAGATCGTCAGGGAGGAGAGTTATATCAGTATTGTCCTGAGTTGTATCGACCTCGTCCTTGCAGGATAGGGCATCGGCTGATCCCATGGATGACCCAGGAAGGTGGTGGAAGGTTAGATCGAAGTCCTGAAGGAAAAGTTGCCATTGGGCATGTTGACGGGAGAGTTTCCAGGGTTCCTTAAAGTAAAGGAGATTTTTATAATCAGTGAGGATGGTGACGAGGTGTTCGGTGCCTTGGAGGTAGTGTTGCCATTCTTCCAGTGCCAGAGTTACCCCTAGGAGTTCCTTGTTGTAGATGTTGTAGTTCCATTCCGTGGGGGAGAGGGTGGAAGATCGATAGGCACAAGGAT
>JBBPKG010000757.1:0-13248 GCA_038089115.1 Fistulinella cinereoalba | reverse complement strand
ACGTTCGAATCACGTCAGTCAAATACACGCCGCGAGTACGGCCTCGCAGCCCACTCTTTGGGATCAGCCCGGAGTTCGATCCATAGAAGGGGGGTGGTGAAACGGGCACCGGTATTTGCCCACACATTGAACGGACTTCAACGTTTTCCACTGACACTTTTTATCTTATCTTTTGATCTTATCTTATCCGGCAAGTTCCGGTTATCTTATCTTATCTTATCTCGGATAGATCCGAGATCCGACTTATCTAATCTTTCAGACTTCTAACCTGTGCACGCCCAGAGCGTCACAGCCTTTGTTCTATTCCAGACCGAACCTAGACGGTTCTTCATGACATCATGGGCTAGACCCAATGACATCACGATGATATCATGATGACGTCACGACCTTATCTATTAACCCTATGCCCTATGTCGTACCACTTTTATTTAGCCTATGGCGTTATGCCCTCTTATCTCTTTCTTTCCTCTTTCGTATTTACGCACAGACCATGTGCCAATCATGTACAAACACCGTATGCATATATATACGGGCACTAACCTCGATGGTTCCCCATCTTGGTTATCCCTTCTGATTTACTAGGGCTAGCCATTTCTAAGCAACTCTCTTGAGTACCACTTGAGAGACTTGTCTTCCTCATTGCATTAGCATTCTCCTTCTCGCTTTTGCTTTGGACGTCGCGACTCAAGTTCGGTCGCAACAAGTTTGAGGTAGAGACGCTGTTCGAGCATCCTCTGTAAGACCTTCTGGGTTCTTTTATCGTGGTCGTCTTGGTTGGTGGAGTGAATAAGGAGGTCGTCCATATAAATGATGAGCCATCCTTCCACAATGTAATTGGCAAAGACATCGTTCATGAACGCTTGGAAGGTAGACAGGGAGTTGCACAACCCAAAGAACATTACTGTGGGCTTGAACAGCCCAAACGGAGTGATGAAAGCAGCCTTCCATCGATCATCGGAGTGGATTTGTACGTTGTTATATCCCCATCGTACATCCATTTTGGTGAATATGGATGAGCCCTTAAGTTGGTCGATAAGATCTCCGATGAGCGGGAGGGGGTACGCATTCTTGATGGTGTGCGAGTTCAGGTATTGGTAATCCTGACAAGGGTGGAGCTTCCCATCCTTCTTCTGGACGAAGAAGAAGGAGGATGCTTGGGGGGATTTACTAGGCTGTATCTTCCTGTTGCGAAGGTGTTCGTCAATGAACTCCTTGCATACCTTCGTTTCGGTAGGATTTAGGGGGTAGGCTTTGGCCCTTCAAGGGGAGAAGGTTTCCTGGAGATCGATTCAATGATCATGGGTTCTGGTGGGCGGCAGGGAGTTTGCTGCTTCTTCTGAAAATACCAAGGAGTATTTGGCGAATTTTGAGGGGAGGGTGTCCCCGATCTTTCCCGATTCTTGGGCGATGGTAGTACTAAGCGTGGTTTTCCTGATTTCCTTGATCATATTCTCGCCATCGGTTTCGAGGTATCATAGTAGGTATCTTTGCTCAAGGGGGTCAGGTTGTTTTGGTATGGACAGAGTATTAGTTGTCCAATTGATCGTCAGGTTGACTCGTTTGAGCCAGCTCATTCCCAAGATTACATCGTGTTTCTCGCTTCCTAACACCAAGAATTGGTGTCGGGTTGGTACCTTATCCGTGGTGATGTCCAGGGTGGTCTGGTATTTGATGATCCCTTTGGCATTGGTGGTTCCATCAGCATTGATGGCTTGGCGGTGTTACAAGTATCGGAAGGACGAGTGTTACTCAATCCTGACCGACACCTGACCAACACCTGACCGACAGGTGTGACCGACTTCTGACTGACAGGGTTGGGTGCAATAAGGATACTTGTATGGGGAACGCTAGGGTTTCCTTGCACAAGATCAGCGAGCACTCAAGTGTAGCTCGAGGACACACGGAGTGTGAGCCTGAGGTAAAGAGAATCTCCGTCTCACACTGGAGGGATCCCTTGGGCAAGAAATAGGCTTGTTAAGCGTAGATCTAGCTAAGGGGCTAAGGTACATGCAGCCTGGTATTTATACTGGGGAATGGGGCAGTGCAGCCCGGAAGTGAGGAGGCTGTCCGTAGATAACAAGAATAGATGGAATGGAAGGCATAGCTTCTATCAACATGAGGTGGTGGGAAAGAGATAAGTAAAAGTACAGATGTGGGCAGACCGTTTATAGTACACCTTGTTTAGAAACGTTGATCGTGGTTAAGAGGACATATGAGAAGATCGTCGGTGTAAGGGATTACCACTAGTTCCTCTGCTTCTAAGGCATCGTTGAATCTGCCGACGAGCATAGGAAAAACTGTATCAGGCAGGGTTTCTTGAGGGGGATGAGGAGAAAGGAGAATCTTCTGGCAATTCTTTTGCTGATGAAGTTTCCGGTTGCTCCACAGTCTACAAGGGCTTCTATGGTTTCAGTGGTTTCTCTCTCTGGAACGTTGATCGAAATGGGGATTGTTATTGATCTTTGTTCGGAGGATACTAGTACAGAGAGATATTCTGGGGTTCCTGACGCTGTGGCAGGTTCCCCTTTTAAAAATCCTTGGTGGAGAGTCGTGCGATTGTTTCTTCTTCTTCAGCAAAGCATTCCTTGAGCACCCTAAGGACTTTGTCCTTCCTTACTCCTTTCTTTCCTTGTAGTTCCTTTACATACTCATCTACTTTGTCCTTCTCCATCGTTTCGGTGGTACAGGTCTGTTCTTTTCGAGGGGTTTTGGGAAGGGGTTTATTTTGATTCGGTCGTGGGTGATTGGGATGGTTTCTGGTGTTACACCCGACTTTGTGGCAAATGAAACACCTATTTTCGTGCATATGGCGTGCTCGTTCGGTAGGTGAAAGTCGGATTGCATCAACATCCATTGCATTTGGATCTTTGGTTCTTCCGGGGGCAATGTATTTTCTTTCCCTGATATCCTTAGCTCTCTGGATTGCTCTGAAGGTTTCCCTGGCATGATTGATCCATGCATCTGGGGTTTCTGGTTCTTTTCCAGAGAAGGTGATGCACTCCATCAGATCAGGATGAAGTCCTGCTGCGATGATTTCACATTTGGTTCCTTTGGAGACATCCTTAGCCCTTGCTACTAGGAGCCGGTATTGGGAGATGAAATGCTCCAGTTGCTTGAGGGTGGGGTGTCGGCTGGACAGCATTGCTAGCTTTCTTAGTTCTTGTTGGGCTTCCTTTTCTCCGTCTTTTGAGAAAAAGGTATCTCGTACTTCCTTGACAAAGGAAGTCCAGTTTTGTTGGTCTGTCGGGATCGTTTTTGCCATCATTCGCTCATAGTATGATTCAGCGAATGATAATCCTAGCCCCTTGCTCATTTTGTTTAGAGCAGTAGCGATTTTGGCATCTTCCAAGTAGATACCGGGGTTCATTTCGTAGTAGGCCGTCATGGCCGCTGTCCACCATTTGGCATGCTCAGGTTTTCTGCTGAAGTCATCAGGGAGGCCTGCCTTGAGCTTGCTAGTACGTGCTCGGGAATCGGTCATTTCAATATCTGGGTTGAGGGGGGGTAGGGGTGAGGGAATACGGAATCTCCCTTGGCTGATGGATTCTCTGCGCAGTCGTGTGGGGAAGGATGAGGGGGAAGGTCGGACAGGGAGTCGTACGCTAGAGGATTGGGGGGTGGCGGGATCTAAGAGATATCGATCTGGGAGATGTCTTCCTTGTTCCTCAAGGAGTCGTTTTGCTAGTCCAGTTGAGATGACGCCTTTGTCTAATCGCTGGATGATCTGTTCTGGGGAGATGGTTGGCGTGGCAATGGTGGGCAGTTCTTGTTCCTGTTGTAGTCCAATCTCATTGGAGCTACTTCCTTCTTCCTCAGATGAGGCAGAGTCCGTCCTTGGATCTCTGTACGGTCAGTCCTCATCGGAGGACTGGGGTAGTCGGTAGGAAATGATGGGCGACGGTGCATGGTAGCAAGGTCGAGAGTTTCAGCTAGATCTTTTGTTACAAGTATCGAGTGTCACTTGATCCTGATGGACACCTGACGGACACCTGACAGACACCTGACCGACAGGGTTGGAAGCAATATCAATACTTGTGTGGGGAACGCTAGTGATTCCTTGCACAAGGATAGCAAGCACTCAAGTGTAGCTCGACGACACAAGGAGAGAGTGAGTCTGACTTAAAGAGGTCGTCCGTCTCACACTAGAGTGATCCCTTGGGCAAGAAATAGGCTTGTTAAGTGTAGATCTAGCTAAGGAACTATGGTACATGCAGCCAAGTATTTATACTATGGATGGGGGCAGTGTGCCTGGAAGGGAGGAGGCTGTCCGTAGAGATAAGGGGGAATGGAAGACATAGCCCTCACCAACATGAGGCAACAAAGGAGAGATAAGTAGAAGTACAAATGTGGACAGACCGTTCATAGTACATCTAGAATTGTTGGTCCCGGTTAAGGGGGCAGATGAGAAGATCATTGGTGTAAGGGATAACTACCAGTTCCTCCGCTTCTAAGGCCTCATTGAACCTGCCGATAAGCATAGGAAAAACCGTATCATCTTCCCAGCATTTGCCCTGCCAATAACAAGAATGCGGAAGTGCTCAAACTTTTTCATGAGCTCAGGGTCAACATCACTCATGTACTTGGAAATATCTGGAACACAAACTATTCGGAAGCTCTGTCAACATCATTAGCTCAGGGAGCACACCATTTGGAGCGACTTTATCCAAATCAAATTCTGGAGCATCAGCATGAGCTCCCACAGTATCCAAGGCACTGCTGACTTCACCATATTGGTTGTTGGATGGAAGAGCCATCTCGTGATCAGAGCTCCGCTCAGAGGAGGCATGGTCCATGATGACATGTTCCTCTTGTACACTAGAAACAGCCTGAGTCTCAGAGAGGTGTATATCAGCCCAAATACTGCCCAAAATGCTGAAGATACATACCAACAGGTAATGGAGTGTTAGTAGTATGTAGATCGTTCATCAGGCACGCGCAATGAAGCTTCGTTCCACAAGGGGGACTCATGGTGTTCCATCTTCTTGAATTTTGTGATGATAGCCTTCATTTCTGTGATGCAGGAAATCTGGGAGGCGAGTATAGTGCGATGCGAGTGGGAGATGCTGATCAATGTATTGATGAAAGTCAGAGGTGTAGTGGACGCTGGCATGGGATAATGGGCTCTCTGAGAGTCCGACTTGGACCTATCCATTGTTGCCTTTCAGATCTCTCCACTACTCCTTGTACACAAGATTGACCTGGTGTTGGGCCCCCATCTGGTACATCCAACCACAGCCGATTCCTTGGGTCTCACTGCATGTCTGTGTGTGTCATGATGGGTCGCACACCATGCACACGAAATACCTATGTGCTATGCCAGAGGGCCAGTTATGTCTTTCCAAGGTGCATGGCACTACTGCACCTCTATCACCTGTTTCCAATATATGCTCATTCTTTAGTCTCTCTGACCCCAAGCAGTTGGGCTGGAGAAGAGCAAGTGTTGGACATGTCAGGTCTCTATTCCCTTCTTCGTCCCTTATTCACAAGAGCTGTCCATGATGACACAAATTGTGAGTTCATACCTTGCGCTATAACTGTTGCAATTATTCCATACCTCGGCTGACAAGTCTCGTTGTAATTTCTGATTTACCGCAACCACGTCTCTTTCCTGACCACTTTCGTGTGGTTATTGGCCCATAGGTGACGCACAAGCCTAACTGTTGTGCATCATCCCGCAAGCAAGCCATCTAGCTCGAAGAAACAGTGAGTCTAGCGACTCAGATTGTTCTCCGCTTGAGTCGGATTCTGATGACAATAGCAAGACAGCGATGTCGACTGTTTCTTAGACCATTCTACTTGTACATACCATTCAATACTGACCCAACAGAAACCTCCCCCAGAGAGTGATGTTGAGCCCAATCTGATTGTCTTTGCAGGGGGTCAGCAGTGATTGTACATGGCGATGAACATGCAACACCTTGACAGTTGTTCGAAGCTGGTGCTGAACGTTTATTGGGTGCGTCTTGGAACTATCTCACCTGCCATTTTTCAACTCATCTCCGACACCCTCTCCTTCTCTGCACTGGAAATACAGTTCATACCCCCCTTCGACACCCACATTTTGCCCTCTTGTCCTCCCTGCAGTCGAATATGACTGGTAGGAGCATCACCCTTGATGAGCACGTATGTGTGTGAGGAACAATGACCATGGGTTAGAGACTGATTGCCCCTGGATTAATGTGAGCCCATGGCATGTCGATCAAATTGCATCAGGGGGATGTATATTGTGGCAAAGATGGCTCTTTGGACGTTGATGGCATTGGCAGTATGCTAGTGGGTCCAGCCACGATGAGCCTGATGGAATAATACTATATGGATGATACGGTTTTTCCTATGCTTATCGGCAGGTTCAGCGAAACCCTAGAAGTGGAGGAACTGGTAGTTATCCCCTATACCAATGACCTTCTCATCTGCCCCCTTAACCGGGACCAGCATTTCTAAGATGTACCATAAACGGTCTGCCCACATTTGTACTTTTACTTATCTTTCTTTCACCGCCTCATGTTGATGAGGGCTATGCCTTCCATTCCCCCCTTATCTCTATGGACAGCCTCCTCCTTTCTGGGCTCACAGCCCCCATCCATGGTATAAATACTTGGCTGCTTGTACCATAGCTCTTTAGCTAGATCTACACTTAACAAGCATATTTCTTGCCCAAGGGATCTCTAGTGCGAGACGGAGACTCTCTTTAACTCAGACTCGCACTCCATCGTGTCCTTGAGCTACACTTGAGTGCTCGCTGTCCTTGTGCAGGAAAGCTATAGCGTTCCAAACACAAGTGTCCGTCAGGTGTCTGTCAGGTTTGAATAAACCATGCACCTTTTGATACTTGTAACAACAGAGCGGCAGCGATGCGTCCTGAGTGACTATGTTACTTCTTTGATCATTGACCCCAATGACGAAGCTACAAGTTCAGGAGACACTGCATAGCATTACTTTACATATGTTGAGATTGTGAGGGTTGGTAGTGGTATAATACATGTTCATTGTGTCTATTCAAATGGCCTCTGCCTTGGCACATTGCATAGCGATCAAAGACATTTCGTACCTGTTGCAACCTGAAAAGTTGCAGACTGCATAAGCATCAAAGCCTATGTCTGACGTCCGCCATAGCCGAAGGGTCCGGGCTATGTGACAATAACAGGCTCGGTCCAATGGATCTACCAAAGGAGCGTCCCAGAGTTGGCTGGCCCTCTGAAGGTGAAGGTAAAGGGACAACCAAGATGGGGAGCCATCGAGGTTGGAGCCCAGTATATATACTGGAAAGACGTAGTGTGTACATGTTTGGCATGGTCCGTGCGTAAATACGAAAGAGGAAAGAAAAGATAAGAGCGCATAATGCTATAGGTGGGCATAAGGGTTAGGGCATAGGGTGTACATATGTGTAAGTGTCGTGATGTCATCGTGATGTCATAGGGTCTAGCCCATGATGTCATAAAGAACCGTCTAGGTTCGGTCTAGAAGAGAAGCAATGGCTGTGAGGACTAGGCTCGGCCTAGGCACTGCACAGGTTAGAAGTCTGAAAGATAAGATAAATGGATCTCGGATCTAGCCGAGATAAGATAAGATGTCTGGGACTTGCTGGATAAGATAAGAAAGTCAATGGAAAAATGTTGAAGTCCGTTAAGTGTGTGGGCAAATACCTGTGCCCGTTTCACCACCCCCCTTCTATGGATCAAACTCCGGGCTGATCCCAAAGAGTGGGCTGTGAAGCCGAACTCGCGGCATGTAGTTGACTGATGTGATTCGAACGTCAGGGTCCCCCCTGCTCAACGGAAGTACGTCCTGTCCTGAAGGTGGGTTGAATATGAGGTCTTGAAGCACTCGTGCTCCAGTAGACCTGAATCCTGTGTCTCCTCAACCTGATTCTGGGAGTTCCAGAACTTCCTGAAGCGTTGGGTTCGAGATGTGCTTGATGAGCAGTTGAGCGATTCGATCGCCCGTTTTGACGGCAAAGGCGTCCTTGCCGTTATTGACAAGAACCACTTTGAGGTCCCCATGGTAGTCAGAATCAACAACACCAGCAGCTATGTCAATGCTGCTCTTCACAGATAACCCTGATCTAGGGGCGATATGTCCATACATTCCCTCTGGGAGAGTGATCTGGATGTTCGTGTTTACGGGTAGTCTATACCCGGGTTGGATGAGCGCGTCTTCGCTTGCGTAGAGGTTGTATCCTGCGGCGAATGCCATGCCTCTAGTTGGTTCTTTCACACTAGGTGAAACCGGCACAGGTATTTGCCCACACATCTTAACAGACTTCAACATTTCTCCATTGACTTTTTATCTTATCTTTTTATCTTATCTTATCTGGCAAGTCCCAGACATCTTATCTTATCTGGCAAGTCCCAGACATCTTATCTTATCTCGGCTAGATCCGAGATCCGCTTATCTTATCTTTCAGACTTCTAACCTGTGTAGTGTCTAGGCTGAGCCTAGCCCTCACAGCCATTGCTTCTATTCTAGACCGAACCTAGACGGTTCTTTATGACATCATGGGCTAGACCCTATGACATCATGATGACATCATGACACTTATGCATACACCCTATGCCCTCACCCTTATGCCCACCTATAGCAGTATGCACTCTTATCTCTTCTTTCCTCTTTCGTATCTACGCATGGACCGTGCCAAACATGTACACACTATGTCGTTCCAGTATATATACTGGGCTCCAACCTCGATGGCTCCCCATCTTGGTTGTCCCTTTACCTTAAACCTTCATAAGGGCCAGCCAACTCTCCACTACTCCCAAGTGGACTAGTACTTTCTCATTGGCATAAGCTATCGGATTAGTCTCTTTGCCTTTGGATGTGCGACTCAAGTTCGGTCACAACATTACAACCAAGATCACAGCCTCGCCCCGACGTCGCCACCATCGCCACGTGTTTGAAGAGAAGGACGCATAGAAGGACTCTCCACATCTAACCCCTTGCGAAGCATAAAGAAGTATGCACCCCCATCTGACATTTAACTCTCACTAGCTGGTAGCCTGTTTCATCGACTTACTCGCATACTCGGTAGTGTCTGGATATTTGGCAAGGAGGGTCTTAGGCAGTGTTCGAACTGGGCCTTCAAACAGAACCGTGGTGAAGACAGAGAGTCACCAAGAAGAATCGAGCATAGAAGATGTATCAACTCTGTCTGGCTTCAGCGTCAAAGCCATTTCTCCTATATCAGCACCCCGCTCCCACTTGCAGTCGCTGTGACAAGAAGCCCAAGCAGACCCCCCCAGATACCAGGGGTTCCATTTCTCCTTCGACGACCTAGAACCCCTCCAGTACCCCACTGAGGAAGAGGCACAAGTGGATGCAGAGTGCCTGCTCCAGAGGTTGATCGACAGCTCCGATGAAAGAGGGCTGAGAGAGATTTACGAGGACGAGCAGCGGAAAGAAGTTGAGCGGCAGGTAGAAGCTGAAGAGAGAGTAATCGGTCCAGTTAGAAGGAAACGGACCAGATGAGTATATGAAGCCAACCCTCAGAAGAAGAGGAGGGAGTCTTGGCTTGAAATTCTTCACGAGAACCCGGGTGAGAGAATACAGACGCCCTATCTACAGCCAAGACAAAGCCGTCTCAAACCCAGAAGATACATCGCGAGTACTGGTAGATTCCAACGCAGTGCCCACCCCATCCCCATTCACAACCTACCCCCTGTATACCCTATCTTTAACCCCTACTTCCCTCCTGCTAGACGTTGAAATACATCAGAAATGTCGTCCTCAGGAGTTCAGGAATGGGATCAGATGAGCGATGCAGAGAAGTTGAACCATCTTGCGCTGCTGTTTAATGATCAGAGCACGAAGATCCAATGCCTTGAAGAAGATAAGGCAATCGGTGAAGCAGCCATGAGGGTGATGGAAGCCCAGCTCGTAGATGCGCAACAGAAGGCGCAAGAAGCAGAAGATCGAGCTCAGGAGATTTTACGACTAGGCACCTGGACCAATGAAGGAGGCCGACCGACGCAGGATGCCACACAGGATATGGCTGGGCCCTCAGGAGGGTCAAGGGTCGAAATATTCCATGAACCAGGATTCTACTACAGCGGGAAGGCCGAGTTTGAAGAATGGTGGATCAATATGCAGTCTTATCTTGACTGCAATGAGAAGTTATTCTCGTTCACATAGGGAGGAAGCCTGATGAGATATCCGAAGTTCAAGCCACGCGTCTTTGTGGTCTTGTCGAGACTCAAGGGAGTCAAGGGTGGCAACTACGCCCTTAACGAATTAAGAAAGTTGCACAATGGTACCCAAGGGTACACCACTTGATACGGTTTTTCCTATGCTTATCGGCAGGTTCAACGAAGCCTTAGAAGCGGAGGAGCTGGTAGTTATCCCTTATACCGACGATCTTCTCATCTGACCCCTTATCCGGGACCAATGTTTCTAGATGTACTATAAACGGTCTGTCCATATCTGTACTTCTACTTATCTTTCCTTTGCCGCCTCATGTCGATGAGGGCCATGCCTTCCATTCCTACTTATCTCTATGGACAGCCTCCTCCTTTCCGGGCTCACTGCCCCCACCCATAGTATAAATACCAGGCTGCATGTACCATAGCTCCTCAGCTAGATCTACGCTTAACAAGCCTATTTCTTGCCCAAGGGATCACTCTAGCATGAGATGGACGAACCCTTTAACTCAGACTCACTCACTCTCTTCGTGACATCGAGCTACACTTGAGTGCTCGCTACCCTTGTGCAAGGAATCACTAGCGTTCCCCACACAAGTATCGGTATTGCTCCCAACCCTGTCTGTCAGGCCCCCGACTTTGTCCGTCAGGAGTCCGTCAGGATTGACTTATACTCGACCGTTCAATACTTGTAACAAAGGATCTAGCTGAAATCCTCGACCTTGCTACCACGCACCATCGCCCACCATTTCCTACCAACTACCCCAGTCCTCCGACGAGGACCTACCATACAGAGATCCTAGGACGGACTCTGCCTCATCCGAGGAAGAAGGAAGTAGCTCCAACGAGATCGAACTACAACAGGAACAAGAATTGCCCACCATTGCCACACCAATCATCTCCCCAGATCAGATCATCCAGCGATTAGACAAAGGCGTCATCTCAACTGGACTAGCAAAACGACTCCTTGAGGAACAAGGAAGACATCTCCCAGATCGATATCTCCTAGACCCCGCCACCCCCAACCCTCTAGCACACGACTCCCTGCCAGACCTTCCCCCTCATCCTTCCCCACACGACCGCGCAGAGAATCCATCAACCAAGGAAGATTCCGCATCCCCTCACCCCTACCCCCTCTTGACCCAGATATCGAAATGACCGATTCCCGAGCACGTACTAGCGAGCTCAAGGCAGGTCTCCCTGATGACTTCAGCAGGAAACCTGAGCACACCAAATGGTGGACAGTGGCCATGACAGCCTACTACGAAATGAACCCAGGCATATATTCGGAAGATGCCAAAATCACTACTGCTGTAAACAAAATGAGCAAGGGGCTGGGTTTATTGTTCACCGAATCATACTATGAGCGAATGATGGCAAAAACGATCCCGACAGACCAACAAAACTGGATTTCCTTCATCAAGGAAGTACGAGATACCTTTTTCTCAAAAGACGGAGAAAAGGAAGCCCAACGAGAACTAAGAAAGCTAGCAATGCCATCCAGCCGACACCCCACCCTCGAGCAACTGGAGCATTTCATCTCCCAATATTGGCTCCTAGTAGCAAGGGCTAAAGATGTCTCTGAAGGAACCAAATGCGAAATCATTGCAGCAGGACTTCATCCTGATCTGATGGAGCGAATCACCTTCTCTGGGAAAGAACCAGAAACCCCAGACGCATGGATCGATCGCGCCAGGAAAACCTTCAGAGCAATCCAGAGAGCTAAGGATATCAGGGAGAGAAAATACATTGCCCCCGGAAAAACTAAGGACCCAAACGCGATGGATGTCGATGTGATCCGACTCTCCCCTACTGAACGAGCATGCCATATGTGCAAAAACAGGTGTTGCATCTGCCACAAAGTGGGATGTAATACCAGAAACCATCCCAATCAGCCATGACCAAATCAAAAAAAACCCCTCCCTAGAACCCCTTGAAAGGAACAAACCCGTACCACCGAAACATCGGAGAAAGACGAAGTGGATGAGTACGTGAAAGAATTAAGAGGAAAGAAAGGAGTAAGGAAAGACGAAGTCCTTCGAGTGCTCAAAGAATGCTTCGCTGAAGAAGAAGAAACGATCGCACGACTCTCCACCAAGGATTTTTAGAAGGGGAACCTGCCACAGCGTCGGCGACCCCAGAATATCTCTCTGTACTAGTATCATCCGAACAAAGATCAATAACAATCCCCATTTCGATCAACGTTCCAGAGAGAGAAACTGCTGAAACTGTCGAAGCTCTGGTAAACTGTGGGGCGACCGGAAATTTCATCAGTAAAAGAATCGCCAGAAGATTCTCCTTCCCCCTTATCCCACTTAGGAAACCCCGCCAAGCCATCAACGCTGACGGAACCACCAATGCTAAAGGGATTATCAAGTACCAGACCACCCTGGATGTCACCATGGACAAGATACCAACCTGACACCAATTCCTGGTGTTAGGAAGCAAGAAACACAATGTAATCTTAGGAATGAGCTGGCGCAAGCGAGTTAACCCAACAATCGATTGGACAACTAACACTCTGTCCATACCAAAACAACCCGACCCCCTTGAGCAAAGGTATCTACTACGATATCTCAAGACCGACGGCAAAAATATGATCGAGGAGATCAGAAAGACCATGCTTAGTACTACCATCGCCCAAGAATCAGGAAAGATCGGAGATATCCTCCCGCCAAAATTTGCCAAATACTCCTCGGTATTCTCTGAGGAAGCAGCAAACTCCCTACCGCCTACTAGGACCCATGATCATCGAATCAATCTACAGGAAACCTTCTCCCCCAGAAGGGCCAAGGCCTATCCCCTGAAACCTACCGAAATGAAGGTGTGCAAGGAGTTCATTGACGAACACCTTTGCAACGGAAAAATACAACCTAGTAAATCCCCCCAAGCATCCTGTTACACTTCGGCCGGGTAGGTCGGAGCGTAGCCCTTGTTGGAGCAGAAACATGAGGAAGTGTCGACGAGGCGACCAAAGAGTGTCGACAAGTCGACCGAGGAGTGATCCGTCCGACAAAGGGTCGGTTGTAGGATCCGAGGGACTGCCCTTAGCAACGAGCAAGGGTAGGACGAGGAGCACACCAAAAGAGAGCGGCATGGAACAAGTAAGGCTTGTATT
>JBBPKG010000756.1:0-13276 GCA_038089115.1 Fistulinella cinereoalba | reverse complement strand
ACATACATGCCTATGAGTATATAAACTCGGGCTCCAACCTCGATGGCTCCCCATCTTGGTTGTCCCTTAAAACCTTCACCTTCACAAGGGCCGACCAACTCTAAGCTACTCCCTTGGTACCACCATCGGACTAGTGTTTCTCATTAGCATAAGCTATTTGACTAGCCTCTTTGCTTTTGGACGTGCGACTCAAGTTCGGTCGCAACATTACAACCAAGATCACAGCCTCGCCCCAACGTTGCCACCGTCGCCACGTGTTTGAAGAGAAGGACGCATAGAAGGTCTCCCACATCCATCCCTTGCGAAGCGTAAAGAAGTATGCACCCCCATTTGACATTTAACCTCACTAGCCAGTACCCTGTTTCGTCGTCTAACTCAGCTACTTGGTAGTGTCTGGATATTTGGCAAGGAGAGTCTTAGGCGGTGTCAGGACTGGGCCCCTCGACGGAACCATGGTGAAGACAGGAGACAACAGAAGAGAAGAGAGCACCTTGAGTGTATCAACACCGTCTGACTTCAGCATCGAAGTCGTTTCTCACTTATCAGCACCCTGCTCCCGCTCGCAGTCACTGCCACAAGAACCGGCAGCAGACCCCCCCAGATTCCGTTTCTCCTTCGACGACTTAGAACCCCTCTGCTTCCCGGAGCAGCAGGAGGGATACGAAGAGAGGAAGGAAAGGCTCCTGCAATCGCTGATCGACGGATCAGACGAAAGAGGGCTGAGGAAAATCTTCAAGGAAGAGCAGCGGAAAGAAGTTGAGCAGAGAGGTGAAGTGAGAGTAATCGGTCCAGCTAGAAGGAAGTGGACCAGACGGGTATACGAGGCTAACCCCACGAAGAAGCACAGGGAGTCCTATCGCCAGATCATCGAGGATTTGGAACCGGGTGAGGTACTACAGACACCCTATCTACGGCCGCACACAAGCCGTCGCTCGCCAAAACATTACATCGCATCCATCGGTCAATACCAACATGGTAACGACCCCATTCCCATCGCCAACTTTTATCCCCTCTTTTACCCGCTGTACAATCATCGTTGGGGCCTCCATTAGACGAGTATCCTCCCCTCCTCATAATAGAAAATGTCTTCCTCTGGCCAGGTACAGGACTGGGAGATGATGAGCGACTCAGAGAAGATCGCCCATATGGCCCAATTATTCAACGATCAGTCGGCGGTGATAACAAGATTGCAAGAGCGAGGGAAGTAGGAGAGCAAGCCATGAGAGTCATGGAAGCACAGCTGTTGGACGCGCAACAAAGAGCCCAAGAAGCAGAAGACCGGGCTAAAGAAATTTTACGACTACATGCCTGGGCCAACGAAGGCCAAACGACACAGGCTGAATCCATGGCAGGGCCATTGGGCGGTTCGAAGGTGGAGATCTTCCACGAACCAGAATTCTATTACGGCGGAAAAGCCGAATTTGAAGAGTGGTGGATTAAGATGCAGTCATACCTCGATTGCAACGAGAAGCTGTTCTCGTACACCCAAGGAAACAGCACGACACGGTACCCAAAGTTCAAACCGCGCGTCTTCGCGGTCCTGTCAAGACTCAAAGGAGTCAAGGGGGGCAACTATGCCCTAAATGAACTTAGAAAACTGCACGACGGAATGCAGGGGTACACAACATGGCAGGAGTTTAAAGGGATTATCGAAGATCTGTTCAGGCCAGTACTTCAGGAAGACTGGGCCACAAAACAGCTCTCGAGGTGTAAGCAAGGCACCCGAGACATCGATACCTTCCTTGCCGAATGGACCAAGTTGCACACTCAGGCAGACCCGGGTGATCACATGGGGGTAATGTTCCTCGAAGGGGGACTAAAGAAGACAATCGTCGAGGAGATATACAGGCAGAATCTCTGAAGGACAATGGTTCGAGAGACGATAGACGTGGCGCGTGCCATAGCAAAGGCGCAAGAGGTGTTCCGTATCAACACGGGCGCAACGTCCTGGGACGACGTTAAAAGCACCCGAAACCAAAATGCCAGGGCCAGCCAGAAAGGTCCAGCACAGAAGGGGGGTAAGAAGAACGCTCCCACCAAGACATTTGAAGGTAGCGGCGGAGGTGCCTGCTACAATTGTGGCAAGGAAGGCCACTATACGAAGGACTGTAGAAGTCCAAAGAAGGCGTGCCCTGAGTGCAAATGGCTCGGCGGTCAGCACAAAAGGGAGTGCTCTAAGGGAGGCTCTCGCAAGGCACGAGCGGCGGAAGTAGCCGACTCGTCAGAAGAAGAAGCTGAGGAACCCGAACAGACGACAGGCTCGGACCCCTTTGCCGACATCCATGGCTTAACAAGGAAGCAGCTCGAGGAGCACTTCAAAAACAAGTATACGAAGTGCGCAGCGGATCGGAACAGGAAGGGAAAAGGGAAGGCGGCCTGATCGAACTGGGTGACAGCGCCACACATGACAATTTCCGATGCACGTCATGTAGGACTAACTATTACGATGTACTAACTTCACTAGAAATCGAAGGTGTTACAGCCGACGAGTGCCAAGAGGCGACCCTAGAGGGCGTGGCCGGGGCTGTATAACGCCGGTGCTTGATTCCTCTTCACAAAAGGAAGTAAAAATTTTGACGAAACCTACTGACGAAATCCCAGATTATATATTAACGAGAAGCTGCTCCCACAAGCGGGAGATACTACTAACTTTACAGGTGGCACCTTCGAATGCCAAGAAAAATCTCATCAAGATAGAAGCACTCCTAGACAGTGGAGCAAATGAAGTCTTTATCAATCGAAGATGGGTCGAGAAGAACGGTTGGGAACTCAAGGAGCTTCCTCGACCAATCCCCGTATTCAACGTAGACGGCACTAAGAACAGCGCCGGAAGTATTACTCATACGGTGGAATTACTGATGGACTTTTTAGGACACTGAGAAAAGGTGATCGCAGAAGTCACAGACCTGGGAAAGAACTCCCTCGTCATCGGGTATAGCTGGCTGAAGAAGCATAACCCGGAGATAGACTGGCGAGAAGGCACGGTCAAGATGACACGATGCCCGCGAAGCTGCCTCATGCTACAAGACAGAGGAGCATGAATCGCCGCCATAGAAGAAGAAGAGCAGGAAGATGCATGGGACGCATATTACGCACGTGCAGCTATTGAGAAGATCGACAAGAAGGTCAACACGACACTAGAAGAACTCGTACCTAAGCAATACCACAAGTTTGCAAAGGTCTTCTCAAAAGGAGATAGTGAGAGGATGCCGTTGCGGAAACCCTGGGATCATGGGATAGATCTCAAGGAATCATTCAAGCCAAAGAAGGGCCGCATCATTCCACTGAGCGCCGACGAACAGAAAGAAGTTACGGCGTTCATAGATGAACAGCTGAGGAAGGGATACATCTGACCCAGCAAATCACCCCAGATGTCACCAGTATTTTTCGTGCCTAAGAAGATGGGCGACAAGAGGATGGTGCAGGACTACCACTACCTCAACGAACACACGGTGAAGAACAACTACCCACTGCCGTTGATCTTGCAGCTGGTCGACAAGCTCAAAGGAGCTAAGTTGTTCACGAAGATGGACCTCAGATGGGGGTACAATAACATTCGGATCAAAGAAGGAGACGAATGGAAGGCAGCGTTTGTTTGCTTCAGAGGAGCCTTTGAACCACTGGTTATGTTCTTTGGCCTCTGCAACTCACCTGCGACGTTCCAGGTGATGATGAATGAAATCTTCGCCGACATGGACAACATGGTTGTCGTATACATGGACGACCTCCTTATCTTCACCAAGACGGAAGATCAAGAAGAGCATGACAAGGTCGTGCTAGAAGTATTGAGAAGGCTCGAAGAGAACGACCTTTTCGTAAAACCAGAGAAGTGTACCTTCTCAGTAAAAGAAGTCGACTTTCTAGGGATGGTCGTCAATCAGAAGGGGATCACTATGGACGAATCGAAGGTCCAAGCGATTCTAGAATGGCCCGCACCGAAGTCGGTGAAAGGAGTTAGAAGTTTCCTCGGGCTAGCCAACTTCTACAGACGTTTCATCAAAGATTATGCCCAGCTAGCTAGGCCAATGAACGATTTGCTAAAGAAGGATACCGCTTTCAGATGGGAAGCATCGCAGCAGGCTGCATTTGACGAATTGAAGAAGAGGTTTACCGAAGCCCCTATCCTCGCTTATCCAGATAACGACAGAGAATTTCGGTTAGAAGCAGACGCATCCGACTACGCCACAGGAGGTGTTTTGTCGATGAAACAGGGAGCCGAGTGGCACCCCGTCGTGTACTACTCTCACTCCATGTCGGAGCCAGAGAGGAACTACCCAGTCGCCGATAAGGAGATGCTTTCGGTGATACGATGCCTTGAAGCATGGCGTCATTATCTAGAAGGAGCTAAGGAGTTCGAGGTCTGGAATGACCATCAAAACCTCCAATGGTTCATGACGAGGCAAGACCTCAACAGAAGACAAGCACGATGGGCGCAATACCTATCACGCTTTAACCTGGTCTGGAGACATAAGCCAGGTCATACGATGGGCTGGGCGGACGCCCTCTCAAGGAGAGAAGATCACGCCAAAGGAATAGAAGAAGACAACAAGGGAGTCCTTGTTATTTCCCCGGACAAGATCAGAAGTACGATCTCTATGACAGATGATGGGGATATTATTAGAAGAAAAATAGAAGCCGGGATGCTAAAGCTAAAAGAAACAGAAGTCAACAAGCTGAACGCGGACGGTTATGAAGAGACGATAGGGGGAACATTAGTAAAAGAAGGACGAACGTACGTACCAGATGAAGAAGATCTGAGGATGTTGGTGATGACGAAACATCATGACACGCCGGTCGCTGGACACCCCGGAGCCAAGAAGACGCTCGAGCTCATTAGAAGAAACTACGAATGGCCAAGAATGGTCATAGATGTAAAAAGATACGTCGCGAAGTGCGACAGATGCCAGCGGATGAAGCCGACAAATAGAGCTCCCGCCAGAACCTTGAAACCACTGCCGGTACCTGGTGGACCATGGCAGGACATAACCGCGGATTTCATCACGGATCTCCCGGTATCCCACGACTTCGACAGCATTCTGGTCGTCGTCGATAGATTCTCAAAAGAGGTCGTATTCATTCCCTGCACGAAGAAGATAGATGCAGTGGAAACAGTGAATCTATTCCTCACATGAGTCTGGATGGCTCACGGCTTACCACGGACCCTCACGACAGATCGAGGACCGCAGTTCACCAGCAAGGTGCTCAAGTCACTTTGCGAACACCTCGGAGTTAAGCAACAGCTCTCCACGGCATATCACCTGCAGACAGACGGGCAGACGGAGCAGATCAACAGAGATCTGCAACAATATTTAAAACTATACGTCACTGAGCGACAAGAAGATTGGGTAGACTGGTTGCCTCTAGCGCAATTCAGCTACAACACGAAGCAGCATAGTGCGATGAAGAAGAGTCCATTCGCAATTACGCTGACTTACCAACCTCGCATGGGCATTGAACCTGGAGTATCACAGGCACCAGCGATGGATGACTTAGCCGAAGAAGTCGGCAAAACCCTCGAGCAGACAGCTCACAATTTCGAAGAAGCAAGATTTAAGATGAAGAAGACAGTGGATAAGCATCGAAGCAAAGCACCCGCTTACAAGGAAGGAGACCTTGTTCTCCTTTCCATGACGAACCTCCGCCTAGAAGGCCAAGCATCGAAGAAGATGACGGAGCGGTTCATCGGACCATTCAAAGTAGAAAAGAAGATAGGCGACAACGCAGTCCGCCTTACACTTCCATGCAACATGAAGATTCACCCGGTCGTGAATGTTTCACGCATGAAGCCATATGAAGAGCCCCTATTCGGGCAACCCTTATTTAAACCACCAGCGTGCACCGTTACAGACGAAGGTGACGCAGAGTTTGAAGTCGACCACATCGTTGAAGCTAGACGCCACGGACGATCGGTCGAGTATCTCGTCCACTGGGCTGGATGGGGAGTTGAAGATCGGACATGGGAACTGAAGAAGAACCTTTGGAACGCCGCTGACGCCATAGTGGAATTCCATGAATGAAATCCACACGCACTCCGACGGCTGGAGTTTGCGGACCGGTTGGGACTGTTCCAGCCATATCCAGAAGAGCCGACAACGGTTGTGCTTTCACGGGTTTCTCCTGGTGAAAAATGTAGCCAGACACTCCTGTTCAGACGATCTTCGCCCAGCGCGAAGGAACCTTCCAGAGGCATGGCATTCGCTGCCGGTTACAACCTCTACGCGAGCGAAGACACGCTCATCCCACCTGGGCATAGACTGCCCGTTAACACGAATATCCAGATCGCTCTCCCGGAGGGAACGTATGGACGTATTGCCCCTAGATCGGGGTTATCTGTGAAAAGCAGCATTGACATAGCTGCCGGTGTCGTCGATTCCGACTACCGTGGGGACCTCAAAGTGGTTCTCATCAATCACGGCAAGGAAGCCTTTGCTGTCAAAACGGGCAATAGAATCGCTCAACTGCTCATCGAGCACATCTCAAACCCGAGACTAGAAGAAGTTCTGGCACTCCCAGAATCGGATCGAGGAGATGCAGGATTCGGGTCTACAGGAGCGCGAGCGCTTCAAGACCTCGTATTCAACCCACCTTCTTGAAGGGACATACTTCCGTTGAGCGGGGGGGACCCTGACGTTCGAATCACGTCAGTCAAATACATGCCGCGAGTATGGCCTCGCAGCCCACTCTTTGGGATCAGCCTGGAGTTCAATCCATAGAAGGGGGGTGGTGAAACGGGCACCGGTATTTGCCCACATATCATAACGGACTTCAACGTTTTCACTGACTTTCTTATCTTATCTTTTGATCTTATCTTATCCGGCAAGTCCCGGTCATCTTATCTTATCTCAGATAGATCCGATATCTGATTATCTTATCTTCAGACTTCTAACCTGTGCAGCGTCTAGGTCAAGCCTAGCCCTCACAGCCATTACTTCTATTCTAGACCGAACCTCGATGGTTCTTTATGACATCACGGGCTAGACCCTATGACATCATTATGACGTCACGACACTTATGCATACACCCTATGCCTTAACCCTTTATTCCACCTATAGCATTATGCGCTCTTATCTCTACTTTCCTCTTTCGTATTTACGCACAGACCATGTGCCAAACATGTACATACATGCCTATGAGTATATAAACTCGGGCTCCAACCTCGATGGCTCCCCATCTTGGTTGTCCCTTAAAACCTTCACCTTCACAAGGGCCGACCAACTCTAAGCTACTCCCTTGGTACCACCATCAGACTAGTGTTTCTCATTAGCATAAGCTATTTGACTAGCCTCTTTGCTTTTGGATGTGCGACTCAAGTTCGGTCACAACACTCCCCTACCGAACGAGCATGCCATATGCGTGAAAATAGGTGTTTCATCTGCCACAAGGTCAGATGTAATACCTGAAACCATCCCAATCACCCACGACCAAATCAAAACAAACCCCTTCCCAAAACCCCTCAAAGGGAACAAACCCGTACCACCGAAACGATGGAGAAAGACGAAGTGGACGAATATGTAAGAGAATTGAGAGGAAAGAAAGGAGTAAGGAAGGACGAGGTCCTCAGAGTGCTCAAGGAGTGCTTCGCTGAAGAAGAAGAAACAATCACATGACTCTCCACCAAGGATTTTTAGAAGGGGAACCTGCCACAGCGTCAGGAACCCCAGAATTGTACTAGTATCCTCCGAACAAAGATCAATAACAATCCCTGTTTCGATCAACGTTCCAGAGAGAGAAACCACTGAAACCATAGAAGCCCTTGTAGACTGTGGAGCAACCGGAAACTTCATCAGCAAAAGAATCGCCAGAAAATTCTCCTTCCCCCTCATCCCCCTCAAGAAACCCTGCCAAGCCATCAACGCTGATGGAACTACCAATGCCAAGGGAATCATCAAATACCAGACCACCCTGGACGTCACTATGGATAAAGTGCCAACCTGACACCAATTCCTGGTGTTAGGAAGTGAGAAACACGATGTAATCCTAGGGATGAGCTGGCCCAGACGGGTCAACCCGACAATCGATTGGACAACTAACACCCTGTCCATACCAAAACAACCCAACCCCCTGGAGCAAAGATACCTACTAAGATATCTCGAGATCAACGGCGAAAATATGATCGAGGAAATCAGGAAAACCACACTCAGTACTACCATCGCCTAAGAATCAAAAAAAATCAAAGACACCCTCCCGTCAAAATTCGCCAAATATTCCTCAGTATTCTCAGAAGAAGCAGCAAACTCCCTACCGCCCACTAGGACCCATGATCATCGAATCGATCTGCAGGAAACCTTCTCCCCCAGAAGAGCCAAAGCCTATCCCCTGAACCCTACTGAGATGAAGGTATGCAAGGAGTTCATTGATGAACACCTTCGCAATGGAAAGATACAGCCTAGTAAATCCCCTGAAGCATCCCCCTTCTTCTTCGTCCAGAAGAAGGATGGGAAACTCCACCCTTGTCAAGATTACCGATACCTGAACTCCCACACCATCAAGAATGCCTACCCCCTCCCCCTCATCGGAGATCTTATCGACCAGCTTAAGGGCTCATCCATATTCACCAAAATGGATGTACGATGGGGATATAACAATGTACAGATCCACTCCGATGATCGATGGAAGGCTGCTTTCATCACTCCGTTTGGACTCTTCGAGCCCACAGTGATGTTCTTTGGGTTGTGCAACTCCCCTTCTACCTTCCAAGCGTTCATGAATGATATCTTTGCTGATTACATTGCAGAAGGATGGCTCATCATTTACATGGACGACCTCCTCATTCATTCCGCTAACCAAGACGACCATGATAAGAGAACCCAGAAGGTCTTACAGAGGATGCTTGAACAGCATCTCTACCTCAAACTCTCAAAGTGCTTCTTTGATCAGAGACGCGTTGAATACCTAGGGATGGTAGTAGAACAAGGATCAGTCCATATGGATTCCGGAAAGCTGGACACAATCAAGGAATGGAAATCGCCCACTGGAGTCAAGCAAGTCCGATCGTTCCTAGGCTTTTGCAACTTTTACCGGAAGTTCATCCCCAACTTCTCCCACATCGCCCAACTGCTCATCAACTTAACCAAGAAGACCTGCTTATTCATTTGGGGAAAAGAGCAAGAAGCAGCCTTTCGATGCCTCCAGAAACTTTTCCTCAACCAACCCATCCTACTGATGCCTGACACAACCTGGCCCTTCTTCGTCATGACTGATGCCTCTCTTACCGCTACTGGCGGCGTCCTAATGCAAAAAGATGCAAATGGCAATCTCCACCCCTGCACCTACCGATCCTCCACCCTCTCCCCAGCAGAGCGGAACTATGACATCTATGATAAGGAGCTCCTCGGTGTTATTTTAGCACTCGAGGAATGGCGACATTACCTCCAAGGGACTGAACACTCGGTTACAATCCTCACCGATCACAAGAATCTTCTATATTTCAAGGAACCCCGTAAACTGTCCTGCCGTCACGCCCGATGGCAACTATTCCTCCAAGACTTTGACCTGTCCTTCCATCATCTACCCGGGACGTCTATGGGGCCTGCTGATGCCCTCTCCCACAAGGACGAAGTGGATACCTCGCGTGACAACGACAATACCACTCTCCTCCCCGACGATCTCTTCATCAATGCCATTGACCTTGCCCTGGCCCAGAAAATTGCCCTTTCTTCCCCATCTGACCCCCTCGTTATCAAGGCACTCACTGCCATTGCCTCTGAAGATTCTCTCTTCCTCCGTGCACGCCCCAAAGACTGGCATTTCTCCAACAATTGCCTCTACTTCCAAGGACGTTTGTATGTTCCCCCCAATCAATGGACTACCTTGGTCTCCTCAATCCACTCCTCCCCCGCTGGGGGACACAGTGGCCACCTCCGCCTCCTCGATCTCTTATCTTGTGACTACTGGTGGCCCGGACTATCCACCTTTATCCGACGTTTCGTCTGCGGATGCGCCATTTGCCAAGCCAACAAGACCAACACCCATCCCACCACCCCCGCCCTCTCTCCTATTCCCTCTTCCGCCAGCCGCCCCTTCTCCCTTGTTTCTGTCGATCTTATTACCGGCCTCCCCCCCTCCGATGGCTTTGACTCTGTCATGGTTGTGGTCGACCATGGGCTTACGAAGGGGGTGATATGCGCCCCTTGTACCAAGGACATTGATGCAGCAGGGATTGCTCAACTCTTTTTTACACAGGTCTTCCTCCGATTCGGCCTACATGATAAATGTATGTATCTCCGATCAGGGACCTCAATTTGCTTCAGCATTCGCCTTGGAACTCTCCCGACTCCTGCAATATGATGTCGCCCTCTCAACGGCTTATCATCCCCAAACTGACAGTGCAACCGAACGCGTCAACCAAGAACTCGAGACCTATCTCCGCATCTTCTGCGAAGGAAGACCTGATAAATGGCATACCTTCCTCCCTTTCATGGAATTCCATCATAATTCCTCCCAGCATTCCGCCACCAAACACTCTCCATTCTCCCTGATGATGGGATATGAACCCCGAGCCTACCCCCGAATCGGGCAAACATTTATCCCAGCCCTAGCCAATAGATTGCAAACCTTAGATAAGGCAAGGGATGAAGCCTTGGCAGCCCGAAACCTCGCAGCTCAGAGGATGAAGGACCAGATCAAATCGACCTTCAAACCGTGGAAGGTCGGAGACCAAGTATGGCTGGAAGGAAGAAACCTTCACACCCCTTACCCATCTAAGAAACTCGCTCCCAAAAGAGAAGGCCCATTTACGATCACAAAGGTCTTATCACCCATAACCTACGAACTCCGTCTCCCACCAACCTGGAAAATGCACAACGTCTTCCACACCTCCCTCCTATCCCCCTATATCGAGACATTGGAGCACGGCCCAAATTACAAATGGCTGCCACCTGACCTTATCTCTGGAGAAGAACAATATGAAGTGGAACAGATAGTGGCGCATTGGGGATCAAAAAACCTGTCCTATCTGATCCGATGGAAGGGATACCCCTCTTCTGAAAATACCTGGGAACTGGAATGAAACCTGATTGGGGCAAGAGCCCTCATCCAGGCTTATAAGAAAAGGCATCGACTCTAGTCCCACAACCCAAACCTCCCAGATAAAAAGATGTCGACCAACAGCTCCACCCCCTCATCCCCTGTCGTCATTAACAACGAGGCATTCCCCACTGAACCATACCCCACCGTCGAAGATTCCGATTCCCCCACCCCCACTCCTCCATTCCTTGCCTTCCAAGTCTTCCCTGTCGGTACTATCCTCTCCCTATTTGCCACCATCCTCGAATCGGCCTCCACCAGCAATGCCCTCGAAGACATTCTCGACTTCTCCACCTCCATCACCCTCTACTGTCTCACCGACTCCTACCTCCGATATGTCGTCGATCTGGACAATCACCGCATCTACTCCCCCCAGCTTTTTGAACACGTCCTCGCCATGCGAGATAGCTTCCTCTTCTCCCTCTGGAACCTCGGCTTCCTCGACATCGTCCGCCAAATCCCCCCCGTGTATCTCTACCCCATCATCAGAAATTTCATCCAATCCCTCGCCCAGCCCAGAAGAGATGAATGGGCCCGCCTCCACTCCGCCCACCCAGAGATCACAGATTTTGCTCGACCTGGAGGAGGCTCTGGAGCGAGATATAACCCTTATGCTGGAGGGGATGGAACAGACCCCTGCACTCGACCTGCTGAGGCGATGCCTAGCAACGCGATTCCTCCGAGGAGGGTCCCCACCCCCTCTTCCTCCACCATCCCCTCAGATCAGAAGAATCGTAACCAGAGTCCCTGAAATGCTGGTACTGGTATACCCTCTCGTTCCCTCATACCTAGGGAGTCCGCTCAGCCAACACAGCAACCTCAGCGATGCTGACAGCAACGGGGTCACACCATATACAGAATGCCTCTCTCGGATGTACATGGAGGGGGGCGTTCCAGAGTCCAACACCCCCCTGCTGGGAATGCAGAGAACGATCCCACCTCCGACGACATTGTCCTCAGCTCATTTGTCCAAACTGCCTGCACACTGCCCCGCGGCATCTCCCCGACTCCTGCCCCTGACGACCCCTCCCAACCTTCCCTCAACTTGACTTCGATTCCAACTACGACCCCACCAGATATGGAGTTAATGCAGATTATGCTTGGGACTGATGAGGACAATCAGTCGAACGAAGGGGGTAATGATATGGTTTTTCCTATGCTTATTGGCAGATTCAATGAAGCCTTAGAAGTGGAGGAACTGGTAGTTATCCCTTATACCGATGACCTTCTCATCTGTCCCCTTAACCGGGACCAACGTTTCTAGATGTACTATAAACGGTCTGTCCATATCTGTACTTTTACTTATCTCTCCTTCGTCGCCTCATGTTGATAAGGGCTATGCCTTCCATTCCTACTTATCTCTACGGACAGCCTTCTCCTTTCCGGGCTCACAGCCCCCATCCATGGTATAAATACTTGGCTGCTTGTATCTTAGCTCCTTAGCTAGATCTCCGCTTAACAAGCATCTTTCTTGCCCAAGAGATCTCTAGCATGAGATGGAGACTCTCTTTAACTCAGACTTGCACTCTATCGTGTCCTCGAGCTATACTTGAGTGCTCGCTACCCTTGTGCAGGAAAGCCATAGCATTCCCTCACACAAGTATCGAACCATCACCTTGATAGGAATATCAATCACACCTGTCTGACAAGTGTCCGTCAGGTGTCCATCAGGTGTCCGTCAGGTGTCCGCCAGGTGTCCATCAGGTGTCCACCTCATGCCTTCTGATACTTGTAACAATGCAGGGGCTGTAGCCTTCTGTGCCAGACACCCTCGCCCATATGTCCTGCGATGGTTCACGCTGCCACCGCTGAGGGACTTTGCCACCTACTGGAGACTCAGACTCCACAGAAGATGTCTTCCACTGGCTGTCCATGGATTCCTTGGTAGATCGGTGGTGGCTGTTGCCAGAGACCTTAGTCAAGAACGGTATTGCTGTCTCTTGGCAATACAAGGGCTCCCAGGCCACTGTGTCAGCTCTGGTAGGTGTTGTTAAGCATTTTTTATTTCGGTTACTCACTTTTGCAGATCGAGGGTCATCTTCGGCGAACAATAGCGTTGCCATTGTCAGATCCACTCTCGCCGATGCAAGATTTGCAAGCAGCCCTGTGTGCCGTTTGCATGGTGAAGCGACTGGTCAAAGATGTATACAGCCGTGAGGATTATCTGGCCATCCGTGAAGACCTCGAGAACGTCACTCGCCGTTTAGTGCGAGCACATGGAGGAAAGGGGGAGATTAAGGTTGGGATGCAT
>JBBPKG010000752.1:0-13326 GCA_038089115.1 Fistulinella cinereoalba | reverse complement strand
GGATGCAAAGTCTTCCTGAGGTAGATTCTCTGTGAGGGCAGTCGGGTGGGTATTGGTTTTATTCTGCTGGCAGATGGCGCAGCCGGAGACATAGGAACGGACATAGGAGGCCAGGCCCGGCCACCAGAACTCAGAGGTGACGAGTTGGCATGTTTTAAGGAAGCCGGGATGTCTGGCCGAGGGGTGGTCATGACAATGGGTGAGGACGTCATGGCAGAGACTGGGGGGAATGTAAAGGTGACCCTGGTAGAGGAGGGTCTTGTTTTCGTATTGCCAGTCAGAGGTGCAGGAGTGGAGGAAGGTGGGACAGGACTCGTCCATAGATTGTAGGGACTGGAGGATGAGGGGGTCGCCAGCGGAGGTGGATTGGACTTTGTTGTGGAACACAGCATCAATAAGGTTAACAAAGAGGGACGGAGGGAGCAGGGTGGTGGCCATGTTGTCAGAGGAGTCATCGGGGCAGTGATCTGGGTGACGAGAGAGGGCATTGGGGGCGGAGAGTTGAGATCCGGGGACGTGGATCATCTTTAGTTCATAGTCGGCAAGGTCAAGGAGCCAGCGGGCCTGGTGTCGGTTGAGATTCTGGGGGGCTTTAAAGTACATGAGGTTCTTGTGGTCGGTGAAGACCTGGACCGGGTGGGCGGAACCCAGGAGGTAGGGGCGCCATGTGTGGAGGGCACGGATGACCACGAGGAGTTCGCAATCGTAGATATCATAGTTTCGTTCTGCCGCGGAGAACGTCTGGGACAGGTAGGAGCAGGGATGCCAATCACCATTGGCGTCAGTTTGAAGGAGGATGCCACCGGTGGCATATTTCGAGGCGTCGGTTGCAATGGCAAATGGTCGCGAGACGTCTGGGAGGTGGAGGACCAGGGAGGAGGTGAATGCCTTCTTTAGTTGGTCGAAGGCGTTCGGGCAAGGTGGTGTCCAGGACCAAGGGTGGTCCTTCTTTGTTAGGTCGAGGAGCAGGTGGGCGATGTCAGAGTAATGAGGGATGAAACGTCGATAGAAGTTGGCGAAGCCGAGGAAGGAGTGGACGTCTTTAGGTTTCTGGGGTGTGGGCCAGGATGTGATCCCTTCTAGTTTGATGGGATTCATTGCGAGTTCGCCAGGGCGGGCGATCATACCCAGGTAGTCAACTTCTGACATGTTGAACTTGCATTTCTGGAGGCGAAGACGAAGATTGAGTTCTCTCATCCATTGCAGAACTCGCTTCGTGGTTTTGTCATGCGTCTTTTGGTCGGGGGAGAAGATAAGGATGTTGTCCATGTATATGACAATCTTTCCTTCGGCGATGAGATCACGAAATTCCTTGTTCATGAATCGTTGGAATGTGGCTGGAGCGTTCTTGGGTCTGAAAGGCATGATGACAGGTTTGAAGAGCCCTCTAGTAGTGACAAAGGCCGCCTTCCATTGATGGCCTTCCTTGATGCGGATGTTGTTATATCCCCACCATACGTTGAATTTGGTGAAGATCTTCGCATCTTTAAGTTTATCAAGGAGGTCGGAGATCAGCAGGAGGGGGTATGCATCTCTGATCATATGATCGTTGAGATACCAGTAGTCTTGAACGGGGCGGAGCTTCCCATCCTTCTTCTTGATGAAGAAGAAAGGAGCGGCTTGGGGCGAAGATGAAGGGCAAATTTTCCCGCTTTTTAGATTTTCGTCAAGAAAATCATCTTGAGCTTTCTTCTCTTTGGGGGTAAGCGGATAGAGTTTGCCGATTTTCGGCACGAAGTCTTCGGTGAGGTTAATTTCGTGATCACAATCACAAGACGGGGGAAGAGGAGTGTCCTCATCCGAGAAAACATCCTGGTAGTCTTTGTAGGTGTCAGGAAGAGTGATTTCTTGCTTCTTAGCCAATGCTTCGATGGCAAGATTGGTGGAGGTGGTGAGGGCACAGCAGGAGAACATGGGATTTGGGACAAAGCGGTTGTTTGCGAGGACGGTCCTGCTGAGGGTTTTGCAGGGTTTCTTCATCGACATGGCCTGCGCCAGGGACATGTGGGCACACCAGAAGTCGTCTTCTTCTCTTCCAAGATAGTGGAAGAGGTGTTCGTGTTCCACGGCATTTATTGCTTTGTGCTTCGGGGGTACGTTGGGTTTAGAGAGGCGTTCATACGCCTTATGGACCTCTCGTTTAACTTCTTTGTGGGCAGCAAGGAGATCCTCGGTTTGATCCGTGGATTCGGGGACAGTGAGGAGTTGACCTTTCCAGTTGATCTTTGGGTTGGCTGCTACGAGCCACGGGAGACTGAGGATGACAGATTCCTTTCCACAGTTCATAATATGGAAGGTCTGTTTGCAGGTATATCTGTTGATGTTTACCCAGAGGTCGGTGGTAAACTTGATACATCCAGATTGGTTCGTGGTAGCATCAACGTTTCGAACGATGATGGGTTTCTCAAGGCGGTTGTAAGAGAGATCATGGGTCTGGATGAAAGTCCAGTCAATACAGGAGATTTGTGCCCCGGAGTCTATGAGGGCACGGGTGGCGATGGCTTTGACAGTTCCACATGGGCGAAGCAATGTTATAGGGATTCTCATTGCTTTCATGGCTATGGGTTGGACCATGTTACATTGTACAGAGGTTAAAGGAGAAACGTGCGTTGTGGGCATTCTCCTATCTAAAAATCCATGCCGACTTATCCAATGTCTTTTTCGTCGTCAGAGGGCACTTCTTCGATTTTGCTCGCCGTTTGGCAGACATCTTTTGGTGGGACTGGGGGTGGACCGTCGGTGAATTTTACTCGGCAGTTGGTCGAGTTGTGGTCTTTCTTCCTACACTTGAAGCAAAGCCCTTCCTTTCTGCATCTTTCACGTTCTTCATCAGTCAGCTTCTTCAGCCTTCTGATGGCATCAACGTCCATGGCATCAGGATCTTTGGTAATGGGGGCGGGGGAGCGGGAGCTAGAGGGGGCGACGTATGTGTTCCCCTTTCGTCGGGCTGTGATGTCGAGTGCCCTTTCTTTCAGGGCTGCGAGTTTGATGGCTTTTTCGTACCATCCGGAGATGTTGTCGGGGACTTTTTCGAGGGAGTGGATACGCTCCATCAGAGAAGATGGTATACCCATGGCAAAGAAATTGATGAGGACGTTGTCCTCCTTGATTTCTGAGAGCGTTGCCTTGTTCTTGAACTCGGTGATATATCATTGGAGAGCAGGGTTATATCTACCCTGCCGGTCCTCATAGATGCGCGTTTTGTTGAGCCATGCGAGGGCATCATTCTTGGTTTCCGAGCTTTCGAAGACAGCCTGGAAGTCTTTTTCAAAATCAGCCCATTTCTCTAAAGAGAGAGATGCGCCCGTGGAGAGAGATGAGAATTTGGACTTGCTGAAGTTAGCAGCCCACGTGATAGCAGTACCCTTCTTCATATATGAGAGGGCGTACACGATTTGTTTGGTCTTGGTGTTGTAGACGTCCTGGTTGACGGCCAGGTACATCTGGACAGTACACAACCATCGGATTGCGTTTGCAGGGGTTCCGTCGTATTCGGTGGGAGTACCGAGGCGGAGTTCAGTGGGTTTCGAGGAAGACATAGGTGTCCTGGGTCTAAGGTTTGCTGGAGGGGTTCCGAAAAGTTGTCCTGGCTGTGGCCGAAGGGGTGGACTAGGTGGCATTGGTTCTCTCGGGATGGAGAGCACGAAGGATAGGTGCGACAAAAGATTGTGTGCCTCAGGAGTTTCTTCGACGATAGGTTCGTCGGGATCAGTGGGTATGTCCTCAGAATCAGAGTCTGAAGGACCAGAGGAGTTGATGGTTGTATCCCTTCTTATCCAGTCGGTGATACGTTGTCCAGGGGTATGAGATGAAGTCGGATCTGCTCCTGTTGGAGTGATCGGCAACTGTAATGTGAAATGGGCACAGGTACTTGCCCACACATCTTAACGGACTTCATCGTTTTTCCTCTCGTTTCTTATCTTATCTCTTGATCTTACCTTATCTGGCAAGTTCCGGTTATCTTATCTTATCTCGGATAGATCCGAGATCCGACTATCTAATCTTCAGACTTCTAACCTGTGCAGCGTCTAGGTCGAGCCTAGCCCGCACAGCCATTGCTTCTATTCTAGACCGAACCTCGACGGTTCTTTATGACATCATGGGCTAGACCCTATGACATCACGGTGACATCATTATGACATCACGACACTTACGCGTACACCTTATGCCCTAACCCTTATGCCCACCTATAGCATTATGCGCTCTTATCTCTACTTTCCTCTTTCGTATTTACGCACAGACCATGCCAAACATGTACACACTATGTCGTTTCAGTATATATACTGGGCACCAACCTCGATGGCTCCCCATCTTGGTTGTCCCTTAAAAACCTTTACCTTCGAAGGGCCAGCCAACTCTAAGCTACTCCCTTGGTGGACTAGTCTTTTTCTCATTGATACCAGCTCTCGACAAGCTTTTGCCTTTGGACGTGCGACTCAAAGTCGGTCGCAACATAATGAGGAGGTAGTCGGCTCTGCTCCAGATTGATATGGTTTTCCCATTGGTCTTCGGAAGGTTCAACGAGTACCTGGAACCGGAGGAATTGGTAGCCATCCCCTATACCGATGATCTTATCATTCGTCCCATTAACCGGAACCAACGTTTCTAATCTGACCGCATTCGGTTGTACAGTATACCTTCCTCTCTCTTCTTGTGTACCTTCTCTTATCTTTCGCCTCATGTTGATGAGGGCTATGCCTACTTCTCTTCCATTCCCCCCTTATCTCTACGGACAGCCTCTACTCTTCCGGGTTCACAGCCCCATCCCCTCTGTATAAATACCAGGCTGCATGTACCTTAGGTCCTTAGCTAGATCTACGCTTAACAAGCTAGTTTCTTGCCCAAGGGAACTCTCCAGCGTGAGACGGAGTTTCTCTTTATTTCAGACTCACACTCCTCTCGTGTCCTCGAGCTACACTTGAGTGCTCGCTGACCTTGTGCAAGGAACCCCTAGCATTCCCCCTTACAAGTGTCCCTTTGTCGCTCTGTGTAGAGCCTTGTGCAGGTTACCCCTGTCCTTCGCAGGTCACCTCACGTCAGTCCTTCGCAGGTTACCCCTGTCCTTCGCAGGTCACCTCGCATCAGTCCTTCGCAGGTTACCCCTGTCCTTCGCAGGTCACCTCGCATCAGTACAAGTCGGATACTTGTAACACAGATGGAGTGCGCGTCGACTCAAGAAGTTGTTGGCTTCGCTGGCGAGTGATAAGCCTCGAGGGACCCGATGGGTACGGGGGATCAATGATGATGGGGGCAGCTGAGAATAATACTTGCCGCTGTCAAGGAACTTGTTTCTTTTGTTACACTTCGACCGGGTAGGACGGAGCATAGCCATTGTATTCTCTTGTACTCCTTGCAAATACGAGACACTTGTTCTCCGTCACTCTCTTTCGGTGCGATCCTCATCCCACCCTTGCTTGTCAAGGGCAGTCCCTCAGATCCTATGTTGACTCTTTGTCGGCCAGATCAACTCCTCGGTCAACTCATCGACACTCCTTGGTTGCCTTGTCGACACCTCCTCATGTTTCTGCCTCCACAAGGGCTACACTCCGTCCTACCCGGTCGAAGCATAACACTGAACTTGCTTCACAAGGGACCAAACTAGAAGTAACCCTACCTCCTGAGTTTCATGACTTCGCCAATGTCTTCACTGAAAAGATGCATGACCTGCTACCCCCCTCAAGGGATTTTGATCATGCTATCGAATTGAAGGACTCCTTCGTCCTAAAAGTGGCCAAGACCTACTCTCTCTCTCCCCAAGAGATGGATGCTTGCAAAAATTTTGTCGAAGAACACTTGAAAACCGGACGCATCGTCCCATCGAAATCTCCCCAAGCCTTCCCCTTCTTCTTCATTCCCAAAAAGGATGGTGCTCTCCATCCCTGCCAGGACTATCAATATGTAAATGAACATACAGTCAAGAATGTGTATCCTCTCCCCCTCATCTCTGATCTGATCGACAAGATCAAGGATTCCACTTTGTTCACCAAGTTCGATGTACGATGGGGATATAATAATATCCAAATTTGCCCTGAGGATCGATGGAAGGCCACCTTTATCACTCCCCTTGGCCTTTTTGAACCCACAGTCATGTTCTTCGGACTTTGCAATTCACTGGCCACCTTTCAGATGTTTATGAACCACATCTTTTGCAACTATATTGCTCAGGGCTGGGTAATCATCTATATGGACGACATCCTTATCCACGGTCGTCTCCGCTCTGAGCACACTGAATGAACTAGACTTGTCCTGGAGTGCCTCAGAGAGCATGGTCTCTCCTTGAAGCTCACAAAGTGCTGCTTCTACACCCCCACCTGCAAATATTGGATCAGGCCAAGTCCAGATGGACCCCACAAAGCTGACTGCCATCACCTCCTGATCTCCCCCAAATCATTAAAAAGTGTTTGCTCCTTCCTTGGATTTTGCAACTTCTACCACAAATTCATCCCTAACTTCTCTGCTCTCACCGCCCCCCTCAATCAGCTCACCCACAAAAACCAACCCTGGGTTTGGGGACCCAACCAACAGACTGCTTTTGACCATCTCAAGACTATCTTCACCTCCGCTCCAGTGCTTTGCATGATTGACCCATCCCTTCCCTTTACTGTCATGACCGACGCATCCCTTACTGCCTTCAGTGGTGTGCTCCTTTGATACGGTTTTCCCCATGCTCTTCGGCAGGTTTAACAAGTACTTAGAACCAGAGGAGCTGGTAGCCATCCCTTACACCGATGATATCGTTATCCGGCCCACTAACCGAAACCAACGTTTCTAGACAAACCGTATGCGGTTGTACAGTGTACTTTCTATCTCCCCTTTTTGTGTACTTCTACTTATCTTTCGCCTCGTGTTGACAAGGGCTATGCTTCTTCCATTCCAACTATTCTTGTTATCTATGGACAGCTTCCCCACTTCCGGGCCCGCATCGCCCCCATCCCCAGTATAAATACTTGGCTGCATGTACCATAACTCCTTAGCTAGATCTACGCTTAACAAGCTATTTCTTGCCCAAGGAATCTCTCCAGTGCGAGACGGAAGATCCCTTTAACTCAGACTCGCACTCCCTTCGTGTCCTCGAGCTACACCTGAGTGCTCGCTGACCTTGAGCAAGGAACTACTAGCGTTCCCCATACAAGTGTCCCTCTTGTTGCTCTGTGTAGAGCTCAGTACAGGTCGCCCGAGGCTACCCCTGTCCTTCGCAGGTTACCCCTGTCCTTTACAGGTCACCTCGCATAGTACAAGTCGGATACTTGTAACATCCTTCAGCCAGACAGCAATGGTGACCTTCACCCTTGCGCATATATCTCCTCCACCTTTTCTGATGCTGAGCAGAACTATGACATCTACGATCGTGAACTCCTTGCAGTCATCCACGCCCTCACCCACTGGTGTCACTACCTCCTAGGGGCCACCCACCCTGTCACTATCCAATCCGACCATAAAAACCTCTCCTACTTCTGTCAACCCCATAAGTTATCTTGCCACCAGGCCAGATGGCAACTCTTCCTCCTTGACTTTGATCTGCGCTTCGTTGCCCTCCCTGCTGCCCAAATCGCCCCTGCTGATGCCCTCTCTTGCATTGACTCCCCTGACACCTCCTCTGACAATGCTGATGTCACCCTTCTTCCTGATGCTCTCTTTGCAAACTCTGTCGACCTGGCCATCCTGGACAAGATCTCCACATCCTCTGCCTCCAACCCCCTTGTCGTTGATGCACTTCAGAAGGTCTCTGTCGGCTCCCCCCTCTTCCCTCGCTCTGCTGCGTCAGATTGGACCTTTGATGATGATTGACTCTACTTCAGGGGCCACCTCTACATTCCCCCCCCTGCTCGTCTTCCCCTCATCTGCTCCCTCCATGAATCTCCTGCCGGTGGACATGGGGGTATTCACCGCATCCAGGCCCTCATTGCCCGTGACTTTTGGTGGCCTGGCCTCTCCTCCCTTGTCTGCCGCTTTGTGACTGGCTGTGTGCCCTGCCAGTCTTGCAAGGTTCTTACCCATCCCACTATTCCCCCTCACTGCCCCCTCCCCTCCGCCACCACCTGCCCCTTCCAGCAGATCTCAGTTGACCTCATCTCCAGTTTACCTCCCTCTGGGGGTTTTGACTCAGTCATGGTCATGGTCGACCATGGCCTTATGAAGGGGGTCATTTACGCTCCTTGCACCAAGTCTATTGATGCCAAGGGGGTTGCATCCCTCTTTTTCCACCATGTTTTCCCTCACTTTGGCCTACATGACACAGTCATATCTGACAGAGGCCCCCAATTCACCTCTGCCTTTGCCAGGGAACTTTTTCGCCTTCTCCAATATGATGTCAAACTCTCTTCCGCATATCATCCTCAAACGGATGGAGAGACTGAGTGTGTGAATCAAGAACTTGAAACCTATCTGTGCCTCTTCTGCTCTGACGAATCCTCCTGGTCAGACCTCCTCCCCATGGCTGAGTTCTTGCACAATTCATCAGTCCACTCCTCCACCCAACAAACACCTTTCAACCTCATGATGGGCTATGAGCCTTGCTCCTACCCCCTCCTCGGAAAAACCTTCCTCCCCACCCTCAAAGAACGACTAACCACCCTGACAAAAGCCAGAGACAAGACACTAGCCACCCATCAAAAGGCACAACAATTAATGAAGGAACACATCAGATCTTGCTTCTCCCCCTGGAAGACTGGCAATAAGGTGTGGTTAGAAAACCGGAACTTCTGCCTCAAAGACAGAAACTGAAAGCTCTCCCCTCATCAAGAAGGCCCCTTCGAGATCATCCAAGTCCTCTCTCCTGTTGCCTATTGCCTGGAAAATCCACAACATCTTCCATGCCTCTTTTCTCTCCTCCTACAAGGAAACCACCAAACATGGACCAAACTTCCTCTCACTGCCTTCTGATATCATCGATAATGAAGAAGAATATGAAGTTGATCGTATCAAGGCACACAAGAAGGTCCGAAATCAGTGGTGTTATCTAGTGGGATGGAAGGGATATCTGTTGTCAGAAGATACCTGGAAATCTCCAGGGAATCTCCAGAATGCACTGACCCTTCTTAACACTTATAAGTGGAAACATCCTCACTAGATGTTATCCCCCAATGCTCTCATCTGGCTCCACATTCTCACTGCCCTCATCTTCGCCACCCTCCTCATCATCCTTATTATCAACTTCGACCTTTACCCCCACCCACACCCACATTGACCATGACTTCTTCCCAAGATGACATCACCCTCCCCCGCATCCCTCCTGGCCTATCACAACAATGCATCTATCCTTCCCTCCTCTCCACCAAAAAATGCATACTCTTCTTTGCTTCTATTCTGGAGTGCACCCCTGCCCTTGCCCATGTTGAAAGGCATCCCCTCTTTGCAGGAAACAAGACCCTAACAAGTCTGGTCCAAATATACCATTCCACTTGATCAGCTGACCTACTCGTCGCCCACAACACCCTCCCCCCCAGTCCTACCACTGTCACCCTTCGTAACTCCCTCCATCGCATGGGCCAGCGCATCCTCCATCTCCTAGACCACCATGATTTCGGCCTCATCATCATGTCTGTTGACCCACCCAACCTCGCTCATCCATTCCATCCCATCCTACACACCCTCACCCAAGACGAACTAGATGAATACACCGAAGAAGCCCTCTACCTCACACAACCCCTTCCTGTCCCTGCCCCTCGCACTACCACTCCCCCTGTAGCCAAAACCCCTGTCCACACCATTGGCAAAGTAACTACCGAATCCCTCTACAATGGACACACCTTATCCTCCCCCACTCAGGTCATCCCTCTCAAGTATTTTCACACCCATCTCCCGATGGACACCATCCTCGGCCTCCACCCTGTCCTGGAGAATGCCCAGTGCTTTCAATGTTGAGATTCAGGGCATTATCAAATCAACTGCCCACTTTTTAGGTGCCTGCATTGTCACCAGTTGGCCCCAGGGCATAAGAAGTTCTGTTGTCTCCCCTTCCAGTGCACTTACTGTAACAGATGGGGCCACAATGCTCGATGCTGCAACCATCACATCTGTGCTAAATGCCATGAATCAGGGCACATCTACAACGATTGTCCTTGCAAATGTGAGGATGTGGCCAGTCCTCCCCCCTCTCCTCCTCTGACCTCTTGACTTCCTTGAGGAGTTCATTCGTCTCAATCCAGTGGCTTGAGTATACATGGGGGGTAATGTTATAATTCACTCTGCAGGGTGTGCTCATTGTTTTGCTCTTTCCATGTTCCGCCCTGCTTTCTCCGATTTTGTACATCAGTTCTTCATTTGTCATCAGACTGACTACCTCGATGACTCCGCAGTTTCCTTTTCCCTGTATGATATCTCTGATTACTTTGACGTTTGATCCCCACCTCACTTTCCTTCTATTCCTTCTGATGTTTCTGATTGATCATTGTCAATGGACAGCCTCCCTCCTCGGTAGTTCTCTTATACTACCTCATAGTTCCTCATCCCATAAATACCTCATCGCTGCACCTGTAACTTTAGCTAGTTCTGTGCAATTCATAGCATTGTTTCTAGTCTCTCAGTCGCCTACAGCAAGTGTCGTCTTGCTCCTCGCTGATAGCAAGTGCTGTCTTGCTCCCCACCTACATCTGTCTAGGACAACCCTACTGGCGTAACAGTGGATCATTTTGAGTTTGTAGTCGGCAAGGTCAAGGAACCAGCGGGCTTGGCAGCAGTTGAGGTTTTGAGGAGCTTTGAAATAGGTGAGGTTTTTGTGGTTGGTGAAGACTTGGACGGTGTTACAAGTATCGAAAGGACGAGTGTTACTCAGTCCTGACCGACAGAATCCGGGTGCAATCTGACCGTCAAGGTTGGGAGCAATAGCGATACTTGTATGGGGAACGCTAGTGATTCCTTGCACAAGGGTAGCGAGCACTCAAGTGTAGCTCGACGACACTAAGAGAGTGAGTCTGAGTTAAAGAGATCGTCCGTCTCACACTAGAGCGATCCCTTGGGCAAGAAATAGGCTTGTTAAGCGTAGATCTAGCTAAGGAGCTATGGTACATGCAGCCAGGTATTTATACTATGGATGGGGGCAGTGTGCCCGGAAAGGAGGAGGCTGTCCGTGGAGATAAGTGGAATGGAAGGCATAGCCCTCATCAACATGAGGCGATGGGAGAGAGATAAGTAAAAGTACAGAAATGGGCAGACCGTTTATAGTACATCTTTAGAAGCGCTGATCGCGGTTAAGAGGGCGTATGAGAAGGTCGTCGGTGTAAGGGATTACCACTAGTTCCTCCGCTTCCAAGGTTTCATTAAACCTGCCGATAAGCATAGGAAAAACCGTATCAGATGGAATGAGCAGAGCCTAGGAGGTAGGGGCGCCATGTATGGAGGGCTCAGATGACAGTGAGAAGCTTGCAGTCATTGATATCATGGGTGCCAATCTCCGTTAGCGTTGGTTTGTAGGAGGATTCCTCCAGTAGCATACTTGGAGGTGTCGGTCACAATGGTGAAGGGTCAGGAGATGTCTGGTAGGTGGAGGATGGATGAAGAGGTGACGGCTTTCTTGAGTGTATCGAAAGCATCTTGGCAGAGCGGGGTCCAGGACCAAGGGTGGTCCTTTCTGGTGAGGTTTAGGAGAGGTTGTGCCACATCAGAGTAGTGGGGAATGAAACGTCAGTAGAAGTTGGCGAATCCAAGGAAGGAGTGGATGTCTTTGACCTTCTGTGGGGTAGGCCAGAATGTGATTCCTTCTAGCTTGATAGGGTCCATGGCTAGTTTGCCAGGCTGGGTGATCATGCCAAGGTAGTCCACTTCTGAAGTGTTGAATTTACACTTTTGGAGGTGGAGACATAGATTGAGTTCTCTCATTTGTTGAAGAACTTGACGGGTGGTTTCATTGTGGGTTTGTTGGTTGGGGGAGAAAATGAGGATGTTGTCCATATAGATGACAATCTTTCCTTCGGTGATGAGATCTCGGAATTCTTTATTCATGAATCATTGAAACATTGCAGAGGCATTTTTGGGGCTGAAAGGCATGATGATGGGTTCAAAGAGTCCCCTGGTGGTAACAAAGGCAGCTTTCCATTGATGCCCTTCTTTTATGTGAATATTGTTGTACCCCCATTGCACATTGAACTTGGTAAAGATCTTTGTGTCTTTGAGCTTATTGAGGAGATCGGAGATGAGTGGGAGGGGGTATGCATCTCTGATTGTGTGGTCGTTGAGATATTGGTAGTCTTGGACAGGGTGGAGCTTCCCATCCTTCTTTTTAACGAAGAAGAAGGGAGCTGCTTGGGGAGATGACGAGGGGTGGATCTTTCCACTTTTCAGGTTTTCATCCAAGTAGTCATCTTGGGCTTTCTTTTCATTGGGGGTAAGAGGGAACAGTTTGCCAATCTTTGGTACGAAGTCATTGCTAAGGTTGATCTTGTGATTGCAATCGTGAGATGGGGGAAGAGGGGTATCTTCGTCTGAGAAGACGTCTTGGTAGTCTTTGTATGCATCAGGGAGGACGATTTCTTGTTTTTTGGCCAGTGCTTCAATAGCAAGGTCAGTCAACGTGGTCAGGATGCAACAGGAGAGCATGGGGTTGGGAACGAAGCGATTATTTGCGAGGACCGTTCGACTGAGGGTTTTACAGGGTTTGGCCATAGACATTGTTCATGCCAAGGACATGCGGGCACACCAGAAATCGTCTTCCTCTCTTCCAAGGTAGTGGAAGAGGTGTTCATGTTCGACAGCATTGACTGCCATATGGCGAGGGGGGGTTTTCTTGGAGGAGAGTCATTCTTATGCTTTGTGAACTTCTCTTTTTACAGTCTTGTGAGCAGCAAGGAGGTCTGCAGTTTGATTTGTAGATTCCAGAACAGTGAGGAGTTGACTTTTCCTGTCGATCTTGGGGTTGGCTGTGACAAGCCACGGGAGGCTGAGGATGACAGATTCCTTTCCACAGTTCATGATGTGGAAGGTCTGTTTACAGGTATATCTGTTGACATTTGATACGATTTTCCCTATGCTCATCGGCAGGTTCAACGAGTACTTAGAACCTGAAGAACTGGTAGCTATTCCGTATACCGATGATATGCTCATCCGCCCCCTTAACCGGGACCAACGTTTCTAGTCAAACCGCATGCGGTTGTACAGTGTACTTTCTCTTCCCCTTTTGTGTACTTTTACTTATCTTTTGCCTCGCGTTGATAAGGGCTATGCTTCTTCCATTCCAGCTATTCTTGTTATCTATGGACAGCCTCCTCACTTCCGGGCCTGCACTGCCCCCCATCCCCAGTATAAATACTTGGCTGCATGTACTATAGTTCCTTAGCTAGATCTACGCTTAACAAGCTATTTCTTGCCCAAGGGATCACTCCAGTGTGAGAC
>JBBPKG010000750.1:0-13343 GCA_038089115.1 Fistulinella cinereoalba | reverse complement strand
GTTTGCAAACTTCTACCAGCAATTCATCCCCCATTACTCCGATGTCGCTCGACCTCTCCTTGACCTCACCAAGAAGCACCACCCTTGGTCCTGGACGCCGTCCTGTCAAAACACCTTCAATTGCCTCAAGAAGGCATTCACCTCGGCACTGGTCCTCCATCTACCCGACGTATCCCGACCCTTCGCCATTGCCACCGACACCTCGAAATATGCCACCGGTGGCATCCTCCTCCAAACCGATGCCAATGGTGATTGGCACCCTTGCTCATACCTCTCCCAGACGTTCTCTGCCGCAGAATGAAATTACGACATATATGACCAAGAACTCCTCGCTGTCATCCGCGCCCTCCATGCATGGCGGCCCTATCTCTTAGGCTCCGCCCACCCCGTCCAGGTCTTCACCGACCATAAAAACCTTATGTATTTCAAGGCCCCCCAAAACCTGAACCACCGGCAAGCATGCTGGCTCCTGGACCTCGTCGACTATGAATTAAAAATGATTCATGTCCCCGGATCTCAACTCTCCACCCCAGATGCCCTCTCTCGCTGCCCAGACCGGTGCCCCAACGACTTCTCCAATAACACAGCTATCACCCTTCTTCCCCCGTCCCTCTTCGTTAACCTTATTGATGCCGTGTTCCGTAACAAAATTCAGTCCACCTTTGACGGCGACCCCCTTGTCCTCCAATCTCTCCAATCTATGGACGAATCCCGACCCACCTTCCTTCACACCCGCACCTCTGACTGGCAATACGAGGACAAGACTCTCCTCTACCAAGGCCATCTCTACGTCCCTCCCGACCTTCGCCACGATGTCCTCGCCCGCTGCTATGACCACCCTTCCGCCGGTCACCCCGGCTTCCTTAAGACCCGCCAACTTGTCACTTCCGAGTTCTGGTGGCCCGGTCTCGCCTCTTATGTCTGCTCCTACATCTCTGGCTGTGCAGTATGCCAACAAAACAAAGCCAACACCCACCTGACCACCCCACCCCTTACTCCAATCTGCTCCTCCTGCTCCCGCCCATTCCAACAGGTCTCTTGCAACCTCATCACCGACCTCCCCATATCTTCCGGTTTCGATGCCTTGTTGGTCATGGTCGACCATGGGCTTACAAAGGGGGTAATTCTCTGCCCCACAAACAAAACGGTTACCGCCGAGGGGATCGCAACCCTCTTTTTCAAACACATCTACAAGCGCTATGGCTTGTACGACAAAATCATCTCTGATCACGGACCACAATTCGCATCAGCATTTGCAAAAGAGCTTGGACGCCTCCTCAACTACAACCTTGCTCTCTTGACCGCGTACCACCCACAAACTGATGGAGAGACCGAGCGGATGAACCAAGAAATAGAAACGTACCTCCGCATCATATGTGGAAACCTCCCTAGCATGTGGACCGAACATATCGCCAATGCTGAATTCGTCCACAATCACCATCCCCACTCCGTCACTGGCAAGTCGCCGTTCTTCCTCCTGATGGGTTATGAACACTTAGCCCTACCCACACCGACCAAGAAAACTGACATACCTGCGGTCGAAACTCGTCTGCAAAAACTCATCGCTGCACGAGAGGAAGCCCTAGCAGCCCATGAACTCACCCATCAGACAATGGCGTCTCGTTCCCTCCGCTCTTTTAAACCCTTCAAAGTTGGCGATAAAGTGTGGTTGGAAGCCCGCAACCTGAAACGCCTTGTTGCCAACCTGAAGTTCGCCCCGAAGAGGGAAGGACCCTTTACCATCACGAAGGTCCTCTCCACAGTAACATATCAAATTCGGATCCCCGCAGTATGGAAGATCCACAACGTGTTCCACGCTTCCCTCCTATCGCCCTATCGCAAAAACACCATCTACAGCAAGAACTTCCTGAAGCCGCCACCGGAATTAATAGAAGGCGAAGAAGAATACGAGATTGAAAAAATCATACAGCACTGCAGAATCCCCTCTTCCCGTTCCTTCCTGATCCGATAGAAGGGCTATATAGCCAAAGAAGACTCGTGGGTTGCCGAGCGGGACCTGAAACACACAAAGTCTGTCCTCCAGGAATATAAAAACTGTCACCCTTCTGCTTTCTCCTCCCAGCAACCCACACGTCGCTAAACCCAAATGTCTTCCATCGCTGCCTCCACCACTATGTCCTCGGTCTCCTCCATCGTAGATACCCTTTCTTGCTCCCCTTCTCGCCTCCAGTCTCCCATCGTCACCCTCAAAGCTATTGAACAAACTAGAATCGCCACCCCCAAGCCCGTCGTCGCCGCCGACGTCCCCATCGCCGCCCATATCCTCCAATGCCCCATCACACCTACCACCCGCCTCACAGTATATGCCGATTTACTCCTCCAACCCCACTTTGCCCGAGCCCTTTCGTGCCATATGGACGCCAAGTCCATTGTGGACTCCCTGTACGCCGCCTACCTCCATGCCCACGAGCTGATTACCACTGCCGCAGAAATGCAGAAATCGTGGATTGCAGGAATAGCCCTTCACGGGTATATCATTGAGCAAAAGCAAAGAGCTGTGCTAGACAACCTTATCACGGCCATGCATCAAATGAACCTCATGCAGTTCTTTCTCGATGTCGAACGTGTCGTCCGAGAAACCGCCCATCAGCATGCCCTCCTTGCTGCCTGACCCCTCGTTGAACGTCTTATGTCACCACCTCGCTCGGACCATAGCTCCCCCACTTCTATCCCTACACCCTTCGCCACCTCCGCATCCATCCATATGGAAGAAGAGCTCGCATACCAAGCAGCCGAAAAACGGCACATCGAGAATGAAGGACGAGTCATCCTCCCACCATCACACCCATGCTACCCAGAGAGCTGTCACCAATGTCACTGACTCAGACATTTCCGACCCCATTGCAACCTCTATCAATGCCCCTTCTGCCAAAAGTGGGCCCCTGGACATAAACAAAGTCGCTGTCCAGTCAACAAACCAGCTCCTCCAAGATCTCCGCCACGGCCCATTGCCTCCTCCTCGTCCTCATCCTCCTCCGCAGTACCTCGTCCCATACCCGCTCCCCGTGGCCGTCCCTTCCACTCCTGCGGATGTATGTCCACCAGCGGTCGTCGTCCCACACCCTACCACTGGCGCTCCCCATCTCCTGATGCCGATTACGATCTCTGTCCATGGGGTGGTGATGCTTGGGCCAATATTACCAGTTTCCCCAACCACACCTACCTCAATTTCTAGATGACCTTCGCAGTAGCTTCAGGGTTACAAAGGGGGTAATGTTATGATTTCCTTTGTATGTATCTGTTTGTTTTTACGATCGGACTTATTTCTTTTCAGCCGAAGTCTCGCCGCTCACCTTCGGCCTGCATACCAGTACGTTTCCCACACACGTCAGCATGCTTACATTTGTATCCGATGTCATCACCTTTGATGTCATCCATATTACCTAGACTTCAGATGACGTGTCCCTTGACGGTCATTTTCGCTTATGAATCGTCCAATGGCATCGCATTGTACAATTATTTTACGATTGGTTGATTCCTTTTACATACTCATTGAACCGGCCCTCAATGGCCCTTCCTCTTCGTATATAAACTGGCCTATCGCCACTCATGTACTTTAACTTGTTTCTCCCTTGTACTTCCCTACGAATACAAGCAACTTGTTCTCCACTGCTCTCTTTCAGTGTGATCCTCGTCCCACCCTTGCTTGTAGTCAAGGGCAGTCCCTCGGATCCTACGTCGACTTCTTGTCGGCCAGATCACTCCTCGGTCGACTTGTCGACACCTCCTCATGTTTCTGTCCCCACAAGGGCTATGCTCCGTCCTACCCGGTTGAAGCGTAACAAGCAGCAGCAGGAGGGAGATGGCAAGAAGAAGAAAAAGAAGACTCGTCGTGGTAAGGCGAAAGCTGCCACAACCGAGACCACCACCTCCGCCACCATCATTGCCTCCTTCGCCACTGCCTCTGCCCTGCTCCGCCCTTGGCCCAATCTGGCCCCCACACCATCACTTGTCTCTGCACCCCCCACCGTCGACCCTTGCATCAACTCTCACTGCCTGCCATCTGCCTACCAAGGCAGCTCTTCCAATCGTCCCGTCGATCCTCGGATCTGGGATTCCATCTCCCTTGTGCGTCACATGGGGGAGTTCCCCTGCTATGAGGAAGTCCGCTCCGCAGACAAAAAGATGCCCTTCCAGGTGCACTCCTCACCACCCCTTGCTGCTCGTATCGAGCCTGTCTCTGACAGCGAGGAACCTCCTCAGTCGCATCCCTCGAAGAAATGCAAACGTTCGTGCTGCGCCCACGAAATCCACGCTCCACCCGCCGATGGGTGGAACTCTGAGGATCTTGATTTGATCTACGGAGCATATGAGGATGATGCACTGGCCATGCAGGTCGATGAGGAGATTGTGGAAGCCATGGGGCTTGACGCCGGTCCTTTGGGACTGGCCACGATCGACGAAGAAGATTGCGTGTTGCTTGGTTCCATCAACAGAACCTCTCCTTTCCCCATGTTCAGGTACGTTGATCCACTACCTCCTTTCCCAGCAGACGACTCAACGATGATCACCGAAATAGCTGATCTCATAGATAGTTTAGCTGTACATGATGCTTGTAGTAGTGTATTCTCAAATATACTATCTACCTCTGATTCTATGGTGTGTGCACATGGAAAGGATAAGAAAAAGTGTGGATGTGATCACGGAGAGTCCTCTCTCACCTGGATATTGGATTCCGGTGCTTCCATGCACTTCACACCCTGGCGCTCTGACTTTGTCAAGTACCGGGCACTCAGTCTAAAGGATTGTATCCCAGTCTCCACCGCCTCCAACCAAATCTTTGTCGTTGGATTGGGCCATGTACTCATCAGGTGGCTTGATGCTGATAAACAATTGCACATCCTCGCCCTACATGAAGTCGCCCACATCCCAGATTCTGGTGTACGGCTTGTGAGCCTGGGGGAGTTACTCCACGCTGGCACTATTGTCAAAGGAGATAGCAGAAGTATCAACATATTTTACCGCAATGGTACCATCTTGGCACCCTTCACTCCCGGACACGCTGGCCGCAATATGTACTCCATCACAGGTCATGCTCTAGAAGCAAGACCGATTCTGAAGATGACCTGCAGTATCACTTATGATATCCTGCACAAACAGTTTGGACACCCATTGAAAGATGTCCTCCATTGGGCTAAAAAGAACACCAAGGGATTCCCCAAGGTATCGTTCCCCAATGAAGATCCAGCATGCCCTGGATGTCTCAAAGGCAAAATGCCTAACAGGAGCTATCCTCCTAACAAGCGCAGGGCCTCACAGCCCTTTGAGTTGGTACACTCGGACATAAAGTCCTTCCCCATCGACTCCTACCATAAGTACAAGTATGTTATCACATACTTGGATGATTTCACTTCATATTGCTGGGTGATTCCTCTCCGCCTCAAGTCTGGAGCCTTACAGGCAACACAACAATTGCTGGAGTGGACTGAACATCAGTTCCCCCAATACAAGTTGAAATCATGGATGTCAGATTTCGGGGGAGAGTACAAGTCTGAGCTATTCGACAAGATGCTCAAGGACCGAGGTGTGCAGATCATTGCATCTGTCCCTCATACGCCCCAGCAAAACGGGAGAGCCGAAAGGCTCATGCATACTTTAGGAGACAAATCCCAGGCCATGTGCCTCAATGCTTGCATCCCAGATTCCCAGTGGTGGGAGTTCTTCTTCCTACATGCCACCTATGTCTACAATCGGACACCCCTGCATCGCCTACATGGCAAGACCCCCTTTGAGTTACTCAAGGGAGAGGCTCCCGATGTGTCCCATCTCTGGGTTTTCAGCTGTGCAGCTTATGTCTTCCTACCAGAGGACCTTCGAAAGAACAAGCTCACACCTACATAAGTCCAAATTAATGACATACATTGGTGTGGCTATAGGAGTAAAAGACACAGATATATTTATGCATTCTGATAATGCGACGTGTATGAGCAATCATGCCGTATACGAAGAAGATCGCTTCCCCCATTGCAAAGGCAAAGCGAAAGCTCCCAATGCACCTGTGCCACCAATAGACGAGGACATAGGAAGGGCTATAAGCCCAATACTCCTCCCTGACCTCAATGATTCCGATGACGACCTTTCCCATCCTGGCCCTTCCCGGCCCAAGACTCCACCTCCCACTCCACCTGTCCCTCCACGCACGCCTTCTCCTAGGGCACCGCCACTGCCTCCTACGGCACTGCGCAAATCTGCTGGCCAGCCCCCTAGATTGCCACCTGCACCCCTTCCGCCGCGACGCTCTACGTGTCAGTGCCACGTCCCATCTAGGCCAGACAACATGTACAGGGATGACCATCCGGTCCAGCAGGAGAAGGAAATTAACAAACCTTCTAAATGGCGCGACATCATTGGAGAGCCTGGACCCTCATCCCATCCAGAGCCCTCTATGCTGGGGAATCTTCCCGAGACCCCACGCAATGCTGAGCAAGACCCTCCTTTGTCGCCTCTGACCCCTCTGCCTGATAGCGAGGATGATGTCGAGCGCATGACTTGGGAAGGGGGAGCTGACTTTATGGCATACATGATGTCGAAGGCGATACCATATACCCAGCTCGACACTGCAGCGTCAAAGCCACATCGTGAATGGACATATAGGGACATTGAATGCTTACCAGCTGATCAGCGAGCTGAGTGGGAAGCTGCATGTCGACGCGAGCTTGATGTGCTCAAAGAGCACAAAGTCTTCAAGTTGGTAGATCCACCCAAAGGGTGTCATATCATCAACAATAGATGGGTTTTCGACATTAAACCAGATGGTCGTAAACATGCACGCCTTGTTGCAAAAGGCTTTTCCCAGGTCGAGGGAATAGATTTCGACCAAATATTCTCCCCAGTGGTATGGTTTGAGACTGTCAGGCTTATGCTTGCTCTCGCTGCACTAGAGAACTGGCACATCGAGGCCCTCAATGTTCGAAGCGCTTACCTCTATGGCGAGCTTAAAGAAGAGATCTACATGAAGCAACCCCAAGGCTTCAGAGTTCCAGGGCAAGAGCACAAAGTGCTCCGACTACATCGTGCGCTCTATGGCCTTAAACAAGCCAGACTCGCCTGGTGGGAGACACTCAATGTGTCCATGAAAGAACTCGGCTTCAAATGCCTCAGATCCGATGCGGGGATTTTCCTCTTCCAGAAAAAGGGTACTTCGATTGTTGTTGCCGTTGTCTATGTTGATGATGCCCTTTTCTGTGGTCCCACAAAAGCCATAGTAGATGAGATAAAGGGATTATTCATGAAGAAATGGGAATGCCGTGATCTCGGACCAGCTACCAAATTTCTGCATATGTGCATTCGACGCTCAGGGTGCTTGATCTTCATCGATCAATGCGATTACCTTGAGAAGATTATCGAATGCTGCGGAATGACGAACGCTAAGTCCACGCCCACTCCTCTTCCCCAGGGTTATTACCCTCTCGTCCACAAAGGTGAAGTGGATCCAGAATTGCAATCATGCTTCCAGATGGTTATCGGATCCCTCATGTATCTGATGCTCGGAACCAGACCTGATATTAGCTATGCCTTAACTGTGCTAGCAAAGCAGGCTGCCAGACCCACTCAGGAGCACCTTGATAAGGCATTACATATCGTGTGGTACCTCATAGGCACCCAATACTACAGCCTTCATCTTGATGGAGCCTCACAGAATGGGGTCATCGGTTTCTCCAACTCAGATTGGGGTTCAGATCCTAACAACTGAAGGTCAATGACAGGTTGGTGTATGAAGCTTGCCAATGCAGTTTTCTGCTGGTGCTCTCTCCAACAAGCTCGTGTAGCTTTCTCAAGCACCAAAGCTGAATATGTCTCCCTCTCAGACCTTGCCAAACAGGCAGTTTGGATTCACTCCCTGCTGAATGAACTTGGGTATGATATGAAACCGATCCCCTTATGTGGTGATAACCAAGGGTCGATCTTTCATTCATCCAACCCAGTAACTGAAGCATGCACCAAACATGTTGACATTCGTTGGCATGGGATTTGTGATTTCATCACCGATAAACTTATTGAACTTTTCTTCATTGAAGGTTCTAAGAATCCGGCTGATATGTTCACTAAGAATCTTGGTCGCATCAAGTTCGAAGAGTGCTGATCACAGATGGGCTTAGTCTTCTATGACAAGGCTATCTAGTTTCTCACTAATAAGTGTTGCACTTATCCGGCTGCACCTTATGGGGGAGTGTTGAACGTGCGTCCCTAGACAGCACTTTGACTACATCCGTTATCGGGCATTAGAGGATTTGTGTAGTACTGTTTGGTTATGTAGTGTACGGACAAACATACTGCATGTATATAAGGATCTGACTCCGCGTCGGAGTTCCAATAGAGACTTAACCTCTAACCACTATGTGTGCAGAACAGCAACCACAGCAACCCCAAGCCCCACCCCAGTAAGTGGTAGGCTTTCCTCTACGTAGTCGCTACTCGCTGTAGCCCGTCTGTTCAACATGAGATCCATGCTTATGAGGTCATCTGTGATGGTTACCAACGTGCTACTCAACTTTTACGAGAAGAAGCTGGAGATCCTGTGCGCTATCGGATCCACCTGGATCAGGTTCAGTGTCTTTTGGTCCCACTATTGGTTGTGCTGGAAGATGAAGTAGGGGATTATCTTTGGATTGCAACATGTGCCCATCAGATTGGCAAGCTGATGAACAACCTGGAGCATGCTGCTTCAGCTGTGACTGGCAGGTAATGTCGTCCAAATTTATGTCATTGAGTACTACGGTGTTCGAGCTAACCATGGAATTGTTAGTGTCAATGACGTCAACTCTGCACTGGTACAACATAATGCCCCACTAATGCAACCTGCCGTCTCAGGTGGCTGAGAATGCCCTGGCTATGTTTTTAACCCAAACTGGCTAGCCGATGCCACTGCACCTTATCGCCAGATCCCTGTCCAGACCCTGGTGCAGGCCATTGAAGTGCATCGAAGTACTTTGTGCAGGCACATGGAACAAAATGGTATTTTCAAATGGTACTCCAACATAACTGACAATTACTTGGATGCCCTTCTTTGCCAGTACAAGTAGGACCGCCCCAATGCAGGACTGCACTTTCTCATGGCACATCTCAATGCTCATGGTATTAGTGTACAGCATAGCTGGATAGAAGCATCCATGTGAAGAGTGGATCCCACAGGACAAATACTATGGCGTTGGATTACAGCACATTGTTGAAGATATGCTGTGCCATGATCTAATCACGTGTGGCATTTAGATGGCCATCACAAGCTAATACACTGGGGATTTGTCATTCATGGCATAATTGATGGGTATTGTCGAACCATAAGCCATTTATTTTATGTGAAAATTTAAGTTATAATACCACAGCTTTAGGTTGTTGGTTTACATGCTAGCACCAACAATCTAGCATCGACTGTGCTCGATTTATTTATTAGTGCAATTGAGCAACATGGGACACCATTACATGTCTGGGGAGATCATGGCAGCGAAAATTTGGATGTGGCCATTTGGATGATTCAACATTGTGGCCAGAATAGGTCATCCTTCATATGGGGCAAATCAACATGAAACTCTCGAATTGAGTGCCTCTGGGTTGACACTGGGGTTCAGTTTGTTTGCCATTGGCGAGCATTTTTCATTTGTCTTGAGGGTATCCATTTACTTGATCCAAACAATCCAGCACATTTGTGGCTCCTTCAATATCTATTTACTGACTACATAAACGAGGATTGCCGCAAATTCCAGCAAGATTGGAACCATCATCCTGTCTCGCGACTAGTGATGTGCAGGGCTCGGGCTCAAGCCCTGAGCCTGGCTGGGCCTGACCCTTCTGACCTTGAGCCTGGCATGGGCCTTTGTTGGTGATACGGTTTTCCCTATGTTTATCGGCAGGTTCAATGAGGAGCTCGAAGTGGAGGAACTGGTAGTTATCCCATATACCGATGATATGCTCATACGTCCTCTTAACCGGGACCAACGCTTCTAGGCGAACCGTATTCGGTTGTACAGTGTATTTCTCCGTATCCATTTGTGTGTACTTTTACTTATCTCCTGCCTCATGTTGATGAGGGCTATGTTTCTTCCATTCCGTCTATTCTTGTTATCTATGGACAGCCTCCCCACTTCCGGGCCCACACTGCCCCATCCCCCAGTATAAATACTCGGCTGCATGTATCATAGCTCCTTAGCTAGATCTACGCTATCCAAGCTATTTCTTGCCCAAGGGAAACCTCCAGTGTGAGACGGAGATTCTCTTTAATTCTGACTCACACTCTATCGTGTCCTCGAGCTACACTTGAGTGCTCGCTGACCTTGAGCAAGGAACTACCAGCGTTCCCCATACAAGTGTCCTTCGCAGGTTACCCCTGTCCTTCGCAGGTCACCTCGCACCGACCGTCCTTCGCAGGTTACCCCTGTCTTCGCAGGTCACCTCGCACAAGTAGGATACTTGTAACAGTTGGGGCCCACAGGGCTCTAGGCCAGGGCTTTCGTATCCATGGGCCCTGGACCTGGGCCTGAGCCTGGGCTTGCCTTACGTACATCGGTGCTTCAAGTACAACCGCTGGTTGCACCCTACGATGCCACCACCACCATCTCACCCTATCACTCATATGACAACAACAATGATGGCAATGCCACCTGCAAGCTGGCGTGCCATACCCTGGCACCCACCCATTGTCCTTACAGCGACAACGACCACAAGTCCACGATGCGGTGTACAGGCTGCTGCACTCCACCCATCACCCTTATGGCGGCAACAACAATGATGCAGCATAGGACTGTTGTGCCCCACCCATTGCCCTTCCGCAACGACAACGACGACAATGACGTGGTGATGAGCTCACCACCATGACATCGTCGTCGTTGTGGCAGTGAGCCCACCATTACCATCACTGGCACAATGGGGATGCATGTGCTGTCACACCTGCCCTTATGGCAACGACGACGTATGTGCCACAGCACCTCACCCATTGTCCTTACGACAGAGACAACCATGATGATGATGACGATGCCGCCAACCACAACAATGCCGCTGCTGCCATCGCCCCCCATCCACTGCCGTTATGATGATGCCGATGATGCTGACATTGTGGCGGCAAGCCCACGACAGCAGTGGCAGTGGCGACTATGCCGCCCTGCCTCCACCCCCACGATGACACGACAACAACATCGACACAGTGGCGCATGCACCATCACCACGATGGTCATACTGCACCCCTGGGATGCTTATGATAACACGATGACATCAACGTTGACATGGCGGCGAGCCCACCACCACCACATTGTCATTGTTGTCCCACAAGTCCACAACAGCACCCGCCACCGCATTCCACACCCCCAGGACCCCCATGACGATGTGATGTTGTCGTCCCACAATGGCCACTATGCACCCCCACAATGATGCAATGACAATGCGCCGGTGCATGCGCACACACGACAACATGGTGCATACACGATGGCAACTACGTGCTGCCACATCCCACCTGCAAAATGCACACACAACAATGGTGATGACGTCGACGACATGGCAGCGAGCCCACCAGGTAATATATTAACATCGCTATTATACATAACACTAGGTTAATTCACTAGTACATCTTGCTTCCAAGCCCAGGCCCAAGTCTGAGCCCGACCCAGGCCCGGCCTGAGCCCTTGACAAAGGCCCAGGCTCTTGATTTTGCTAGGCCCAAGCCCTTGAGATCCGAGCCCGACCCCAGGCTTTGAGCCCGACCTGGGCCTGCACATCACTACTCGCGACGAGGGCATAACCAAACACCACTGGTAAGCCTGTTATTTTCACTTACAAGTGTGATCTTTTTCTAAACTAATTACTAACTAGGATATGCGATTCCTCTTGGCAGTGCAACATGGCATGTACATGGAGCCCCATGAGGTGCAAGACACTGATAGTGTAATGGCTGAACAGAAAACTCATGTCCAACATGCAGCAGTTGACGTGCCACCAATGGCATCGCCATTCTAGAGTGCCAACTCGCTTTAGGCATTCACAATTGCATATGGTGTTATCTGTGATCAAGGGCTCATTCCAATTGGGTATGGAGTAGCTGAGCATGAGTGGGAGGATGGCACATATCCTGAAGTAGAAATGATCTCTATCAGGCACAAGGATCATGAGATCCTGTTACCACAGGACATCTAGTGGCCTCGGGCTCTTCTTGTTATGATTTCCTTTTGTTTATCCATGTTTGTTTTTACGATCAGACTTATTTCCTTTTGGCCGAAGTATCGTCGCTCAACTTCGGCCTACATTTTAGTATGTTTCCCACACCGCATAATCATGCTTATGATCATTTCTGATGCCATCACCTTTGATGTCATCTGTATTACTTAGACTTCAGATGACGTGTCCCTTGACAGTCATTTTCGCTTATGCATCATCCGATGACATCGCATCGTACGATTATTTTATGATTGGTTGATTCCTTTTGTGTACTCATCAAACCGGCCCTCAACAGCCCTTTCTCTTCATATATAAACTGGCTTATCGTCGCTCATGTACTTTAACTTGTTTCTCCCTTGTACTTCCTTGCGAATACAAGCAACTTGTTCTCCACCGCTCTCTTTCGGTGTGATCCTTGTCCCACCCTTGCTCATAGTCAAGGGCAGTCCCTTGGATCCTATGTCGACTCCTTGTCGGCCAGATCAACTCCTCGGTCGACTTGTCGACACTCCTTGTGTTTCTGTCCCACAAGGGCTATGCTCCAACCTACCCGGTCGAAGCGTAACAAAAGAAACAAGTTCCTTGATCGTGGCAAGTACTATCCTCAGCCGCTCCCACCATCATTGATCCCCCATACCCATCAGGTTCTTTGAGGCCTATCACCTGCCAGCATAGGCAACAACTCCTTGAGTTGACGCACACTCCTTCCAGAGCAGAGCTGACTATTCCCTTGTCACAGTCACCGATCACTCCAACCGGAGCAGATCCGACTTCATCTCGTACTCCTGGGCAATGTATCACCAACTGGATAAGAAGGGATACCACTGCCAACTCCTCAGATCCTTCAGACCCTAGTTCTGAGAATATACCCACTGATCCCGACAAACCTATCGTCGAAGAAACCCCTGAGGTGCGCAATCTATCGTCGCACCTATCCTTTGCACTCTCCATCCCAAGATCACCAACGCCGCCTAGTGTTGCGACCGAACTTGAGTCGCACGTCCAAAAGCAAAGAGGCTCGTCAAAGAGTATTCGATAATGAGAAACACTAGTCCAATGGTTCTACCAAAGGAGTAGCTTAGAGTTGGCTAGCCTTGGAAGGTGAAGGTCAAGGATAACCAAGATGGAGAGCCATCGAGGTTAGAGCCCTGGTTTATATACGTTGGGCATGTATGTACATGTTT